>JASANG010002358.1:0-94047 GCA_030248215.1 Enoplolaimus lenunculus | reverse complement strand
CACCGCTAACTACCACCACCACCACCGCTAACTACCACCACCACCACCGCTAACTACTACCACCACCACCGCTAACTACCACCGCCACCACCGCTAACTACCACCATCACCACCGCTAAATACTACCACCAGTATCGTTTTGTAAGTACGCTTGGCTATGTTGTTCCACAAAATCAATAGTCATTTTCGAATAAAATACAGGTTCCCGGTGCTCAGCGTCTTCGTCGCGGAACCACCCGCATGTCGAGAAAGAAGATGTGCGGCCAATGGAGCATACTATTTTCCGACGATCAGTCTCATGTTTTTGCTTGGGGATCAGCACGTGCCAGCGGTTCTGATCCGGCTACTTCTGCTCATCGCTGGCATCGAGCCGAATCCTGGCCCGACACCTAGATGGCCTTGTTCGGTGTGCAAAACTGGCATCAAGAAAAGCGAATACTCTGTGAAGTGCAACAGATGCAAAAGCTGGGTGCATCTTGCCTGCTCGAATCTCACCAGTCATCGCGAATGGAGGAGTGACTATACCTGTCCTACTTGCCTGCAACCAGCTACCCCTGCTAACGAGCAGCCGTCCAACAACCGAAATCCAACGCCGAGAGCAGTCACCATGAATAACCTTGCTGCAAACAACAAACTCACCCTGCGCACTGTGAACAACGATAACAACAGCTTCAACATCCTCCAATACAACTGCAATGGGATACGGTCCAAGCTCGACGAACTACTGTTCTACATGAAGAAAGCTAACATCATGATTGCTTGCATCCAGGAGACTAAATTGCACGACAAAGCCGAGATCAGCACACCTGGCTGGACATGCATACGGCAAGACAGAAAAATAAAATCCAGTGGGGGCATAGCAATGCTCCTCAAAGAAGACATCACGTTCTCGGCCATGGCTCTTCCTGCTGCAGACACCACCATCGAACAACAAGGTATTTCGGTTCATATTGGAAATACGACCATCAACATTATCAACGTATACATCGCGCCACAATTGTCATGTCCTCCTGGGTTTAAAGCGACAATCAAGCATCTTACTAACTCTAATAGCACGGTACTCATCGGCGACTTCAACGCACATCATGAATTGTGGGATACCAGATGCAACTCGGATGCCAGAGGCGAGCTAATATCCGAGGAATTGGTAGATTCGAACTTGGTCGTGTTGAATGAAGATCTACCCACACGAATGCCTGCAAACGAGTCGTTTACTTCGCCTGACGTGTCATTATGTACAGAAAATCTAGCTCTGTCAGCTGATTGGTCGGTCGCTGCCCAAATGAGCAGCGATCATCTACCAATTACAATAAGCATCCGCCTTTCAATATCGCAACAATTCAGCAACAAACGATGTTTCATAAACTTCAAAAAGGCGGATTGGTGCCGTTTTGAAGCCCACTGTGAAGCAGCCTTGCGCAACGAACCACCGCCTACCGATATTGAGATGGGCGTTGTAAAGTTCAACACGGTACTGCTAGATGCTTCCAAACTCTATATTCCCCAGGGCAGGCGCATCAAGTTCAATCCGTTCCATCCATCCCGAGAAACGATCGAACTTATGACAGAGCGTGATAGAATTCGGGCAACATCTCCATCTGACCCCAGAATCGATGCCCTCAACCAACCAATATCAGCAGCAAACAGGGATCAGCGTACAGCGAAATGGCGGATACCATGAACAGTATCACACATGCGACAGACCTAAGCACCCTTTGGCGCACAGTCAAGATGCTGCAGGGCAAAAGCCATCCGCCCCCTAAACAAGGAGTATCATTTGGCGATACAGTATACTGCGACCCACGCAAAATTGCTAATAGGTTCTGTGAGCAGTATGTACCAAACAAGCGTCATGTTCTCGGTTGTGTCAAGGAACGTCAGATGTTAAGGAAGATGCGCCAACTACCACTAGCAGATGCACCAGTTCTCACGGTCACTGAAGTTGACAAGGCAATTCGCCAATGTAAAGCCAGCAAAGCAGCTGGCCCTGATGGCATAACCAACCTGCACTTAAAACATCTAGGCCCATCGGCGCGCACCTACCTAAAGTCGCTCTTCAATCTCAGCATCAGTACATCGCGTATATCCAGCATTTGGCGAAACTCAAATATCATCCCGCTTCCGAAACCGGGTAAAGACATCAGTGTTGGAAAGAACTGGCGGCCAATCAGCCTACTCTGCTGTCCTGCAAAAATCTTGGAACGCGTGCTGCTACCTTACATTGCAAGCAGCATACCCATACAACCTACGCAGCATGGCTTTCGCAAACGTTATTCTACATGCACGGGTGTTCTCAATCTAGTCAACGACGTTGCAGAAGGTTTCAGTCAGCGGTGCCCTCCGCATCGCACCATACTTGTCGCACTAGACCTAACATCGGCGTTCGATACAGTGGATCACTGCTGCTTAGCAACACAAATTGCTAACCTGGCTGGCACTCCGACATCTATTCGACGCTGGGCTATCAACTACCTTAATGGACGCCAAGCGAAAGTGCAGTTCCGTGAATACTGCTCCAGTTCCCGCAAAATCTCTAAAGGAGTGGTTCAGGGCGGTGTATTGTCACCGGTACTCTTCAAATCTTTACATGAGCGACCTACCGCAACCTCCACAGGGTGTTAAGGTTATGAGCTATGCCGATGATGTCAGCATATATGCCAGCGGTACCGACATTGGTGCACTCACGCGCTTGATCAACGGCTACCTGGAAGAAGTCTCTCGTTTCTTCAAAGCGAAAAATCTCCTGGTTTCAGCAAGCAAATCCTCGGTGACTCTGTTCACCTCACACACTTCCCAGGCCAAACTTCACCCTCAGGTATTTATGGATGGTTACTTACTTCCACTCAACAAAACGCCAAAGGTACTCGGGGTGACGCTTGACCAACGTTTTGTTTTGGTCAACACTGTCGCAACGTATCCGCAAAAGTGAATCAACGGAATGCTGTACTAAAAGCGCTTACGGGCACAGACTGGGGTTGTGACAAGGAGACTCTGCTACAGACGTACAAAGCCATCAGTCAGTCTCTTATCAACTACTGCTGCCCCGCATGGGCGCCAGTCATGAAGCCCACGCATTGGGAGAAAATGCAGAAAGCGCAGAACACTGCACTCAGAATTGCAACCGGCTGCTATAAGATGTCGGACATCCATGACCTCCATCGCGAAGCCCAATTCTTGCCCGTCAAGCAGCACACGACCATGCTAGCTCAACAGTACACCCTCATGTGCCATCACCCTGCACACCCATGTCATGAGCTAACGCGGAGACCCCGACCTCCGAGAGCACGTATAAAACCTGGCATCAACTGTTACAAAGACAACATCGGACACCTGCTTGAAGAAGATGGTACCATCAATGATGACCGAGTGAAGAAAGGCATAAAGGCAATTCACACCGATGCAGTTGCAAAAACAATCCGCAATTACAAGATGAATTCGGTCCTCGGCAGAAAACCTCCAGCAATCAGCGAACAAGAGAAAAACCTACCAAGGAAAACCAGACGGACGCTTGCGCAGCTACGCACTGGACACTGTCGTATCCTCAACTCATACCTGGCCAAACTTAGCGAAGGAGAAGATCGCTGCCCCCAATGCAACAGTACACCACATGATACAGAGCATCTATTCAACTGCACAAAAAACACCACCAGCCTCTCTGTGGAAAGTCTGTGGACGGACCCCATAGCCGCTGCAGCGTTCCTCAAGCTCTGACTTGAACACTGACGTTGGCAACAAACAACAACAACAATAAAATACATATTTCAATTTTCAAAAATCTATTGTAGCAATTCTGTTTCAGGTTTCATGCTCAAACATTACAACTGTATGGCGCACTCTGTGCTCAGGGTAATATTCAAGTTGCTCACGAATTATGTCATCATGTTGATGAAGAACAGTTTATGTACGCGACGCAAGAACCAGGTAAGTCAACAAACTATACTGTTTGTAACAATTTGTTTCAGTAGTAAAGCAAAGCCGAGAATAATACGGTCAAATTTTTGTATTATCTGGGTTTTCAAATATTAGTCTGCTTAAGTGTTGCCTAAATACTTATACTTAAGAGTAAAACGTTTCTTGTAAAATTTGCTCTCCATACGAATAGCAATCTGGTATTAAAACGTACACTGCACAAAATGATGAGTCAAATTGACGCTCACAGAAATAGGCTTTTACGGACTACGCAAACTAAGTCAAATTCGATTCCGCCAGAGTCAAATTCGACTCATCCGAGTCGCTCAGCGAGTCGAATTTGACGCAGTTTGTAGAGTCCCGAAAAGCCTATTTCGTAGAGAGTCAATTTGACTCACCATTTTTTGCAGTATCTATATCGTTTTCGTACTGTATCACAATATATCTAGCCCGTAGCTAGCACATCATGTTTATTAGAGAGAAGCTAAAAATTCTTTTATAAGGTTATACAAGGGTTCCCGATGACTTACAAGCGAAGTTGAAATTTTTCTAGGAGTGGAAAATTTTTTCAGGGTATAGTTAATAGTGTTAGAAAACTTACTTATTCAATTGTTGTGAATAATAGAAGTATTACAACAATGCTTGGTGCGCTATGAACACAATTTGGATATTGCATCGTTGGCAGATTAATATTTGTGCAATGCCTTGCAAACTAAGAACACTTTTTAAGCAATGCGAAACTCTGAGCGAAGCTCGGAGTTTCGCGAAGCGTTTTATGTTTTGTACTTTGGGGTTGAAAGGTGGATGACCGTTTGTTCATCTGTCCGTCTGTCCGTCCCAAAAGAATCTGAGGAACGGCTGAACTGATTTTGATAAACTTTATTTGTTTGAAAGCCTATCATCCTGGGGTGTTAACCTCGCATCGGAGTTTAAAATTTTAAGCCGTTTAGCAGCTACAGGCTAATGTGCATAATTAGTTAAGCCTAAATTACGACTTTCTGCATTATTTCACAAATTATTGCAGTTACAAGCAAACTAATTTCAGCATTAAAGGGTTTTTGGGTGCGAGGAATCTCAATAGACTGTTTGCAAACCTCCAATACCGATAATTGAGTAGTTAGCTAATGGATAATTTGCATATATTAGCATAGTTTATAAGCCTAAATTAGGACTTTTTACAATATTTCACTAATTATTAAGATTAAAAGCAATCTAATTTCAGCACTAAAGGGTTTTTAGGTGCGAGGAATTTGAATAAATTGTTTACAAACCTCCAAAACCGATAAATGATTAGTTAGCTAATAACTAATTTGCATATTACCTTAATGGCTTACGTGTGTTCGAGCTTCGCTCAATGAATGTAGTTCCACTACGACTGGTGTATAGTTTGCTAGTTGAAATGCATTTGAATGTTACGTCGTCTGCCAATTGATATTTCAAAAATGTCTGAAAACTCAAAACATATTTTTATAGATTGCTGGTTGTAGTATATTTACACGTTGCATCGTCTTCAAGATGATGTATCAACAATGTCTAGCAAACTAAGTGCACATTTTCCATAATTTGCTGGTTGCAATACATTTGAATGTTGCAACCTCGGCAAGTTAATATTTCAGCGATGCCGGGCAAACTAAGAACACATTTCTATAGTTTGCTGGTTGCAATGCATTTGGATGTTGCATCGTCGGCAAGCTTAAGTACTCAACGCGAGTTTATTATTCCACTTCATCATGGACTTGCCGAAAAAGATGTTTTCATTGATGATGGTCGATTTCCACATATTATGGGCCAAGTCTTTAGTACGAGACCAACGATGGCAACTCAAGAAGTGGTCGATCCTAGTTGGTTAGTTTGTTTCTTTATATATTGTGTTTGTCTTGCTGTTTTCTGTTATCGCTACCACCAGCACTGGGGGCTGACATCTTTTCGAAACATTCAGTTGTTCATTTGTTATGTACTACCTGTATGATGATATATTTGGGCTTAAACCAGAGCAGTAATTGTAACATTTCTTAGGCTTTTAGGAATTTTCTGCGTATACATCTATAGTTAAGTGTTCATAATTTTAACTGCAGTAGGATTCGTAAATTGCAACCAGGATCCTTGTCATGATTTGACTTCCGGAGAGACACCTCATGTAAAGCAAAACTATTTAACCTATAAAATTTAGAAACTCACTATAAACCCCGTTGCAAGTTTTACTGGTCTTTAGAAACTTAAGTACACTGCAAAAAATTTTGAGTTAAATTAACTCGTTCCTAAATACTTTCTACAGGACTACACAAACTGAGTCAAATTCGACTCCGCCAGAGTCAAACGTGCGACTCAGTGAGTTGAATTTGACTCTGGTAGAGTCGAATTTGACTCAGTTTGTGTAGTAACGTAGAACCTATTTCGGAGAGAGTCAATTTGACTCACAATTTTTTGCAGTATAGGGAATATATCCCTTGTATCCACCGTTTTCTACACCCTTTACTTCAAAGCCATATTATGTTTTCAACTTATTATTTAATTACTAACTTATTTGGCTTCATATCGATTGTGTTGGCATAAAATCTGCAATACCGTGTAAAATTTGTAAACATAAACATTTTGTATCCCGAATCAACTGTTTTTTTTTCAGTATTGACGAGTCTGAACGAACACATTTAAACCCTCCGTCAATAAACATACAAGCGTTGAGAACTTTTGTGATGGAAGCGCTTATAGAAGCAAAAGATGCTGCTGTAATGAACTGTCGTGATCCTATTGGTGGCACGCTGGAAACTATGTTTGTGTAAGGTGGAAAAAATATTTTGAAGTTTATGCACTGCAATAAATATTGAGTCAAATTGACTCTTTCCGAAATAGGCTCTATGGGACTACACAATTTAAATCAAACTCTACTCCGCCAGAGTCAAATTCGACTCACTGAATCGCATGTTTGACTCTGGTAGAGTCGAATTTGACTCAGTTTGTGTAGTCCCATAGAGCCTATTTCGGAGACAGTCAATTTGACTCACCAGTTTTGCAGTGTGGCAGGTTTAGTTTAAACCTAAAGCCTGCTCAACGTGCACGCCCGTTAGTTACGAGTCTGCGATACTTGTAGAGCTTAAAGTCGCTTTGTTTTTAGTCAAGATGTAACTGGAGTTGCCTTGTTTCGGTGGCTTACTTTGCAGTATGGTAGTGGTCTGTGTGGTAATTCCGAGATAACAATGTTAAAATGCAATACAGGATAACAATTCATAAAAAGGTAACATGAACAAAAATATAAACAATAAATGACATTCACACGCTGTCAGCTCTGTTTTTCTTATTAGGTATAATTTGATTTACTAGTGTGATCAAGCCATATGAACCAAGTTTATGTCTGAGATTTATTTTTACCAGTAGGGAACGTCATGAATTTTAAACATCATGAGGGGTTCATGCGGGGTTCACGTTATAACTGGGGCAGCCTGGAATACATTTTGTTCGTGTTGAATCGACGTCAACATAAAATGTTACTAAGTAAATTAGCGGGTATGCCGACAAAATGAAGCGATAATCGTATACAAATAGCTATATGTCGCTTGATACCGAGCGATATTTATGCGAATATCATATGATATCCAAAATTTTATTAAATGTCATATGATGTTATGGAGTACAATTTAACTTGTATGCAGAAAAAATAGTAAAAAGTTAGATAATGTAGCATGAAATAATTTCAAACGCTGAATTAGCTTCAATATTTCTATTTCTGGCAGAAATTTTCTGGAACTAAATTTGCAAGTACAAGTAATAATAATAATAATAATAATAATAATAATAATAATAATAATAATAATAATAATAATAATGCAAATTTCAAATTATAGTATATAAATAACATTCTACAAGGCATTCTGGTCAGTTTATCACAACATTGCAGATATTTTCAAGCATATCACATGATAGCGACAGACAATATTTAGAATATTATAACATAGCCGAACGAACAGTGAATGTTACTTCAGGATATCAGGCAATTCAATTTTTTTGAAGAGATAAAATTAATTGTTTCAAACTGCCTTAGTTATAACGTAAATCCCGCATAACGTGTTATAACCTTGGAAAGCCTGTGATGTGTTTTGTTTTGTCCCTATTTGGCTATTGCGCGATATTTCGTCTAATTATGAACCCCATACCATATTCAAAACGTCATAGTTGTCTGCTATCAACTTGTGTAGGTAACCTATTTGTTCTTTAATATTATATGATATTCGGCATATTGTATTCTAATAATATGTGATATGATTTAAATTGTTTGCATACTTGTGGAAACATAACCAAATTGTCCTGTTAAATATCATAGTGATTCCCCGCTGAAATCATATCATATTCGCTTTAATATTGGATAACATATGATATTCGCATATATGTGCCGCAGTATCACTAACATACGGCCTCTTGGAAACTTTGTCCATCTAAGAACGGCGGTTTAGTGTTACATGACATTCGAGTTTTATCTGTTTACCCGATATGAAGGACCGAATTTTAACGTTGTCGTCGAATAAACATGTGACAAAGCATGACCTTACCGCCCCGGTTATAACGTTAATCCTCATTATTTATGCTTGGAAACTTTGCAGACCACTTCTCAAGTTGTTCGACAATTTATGCATTATTGGGTTACTATCAGATAAGGACCTGCGTCAGTTTTTGATAGTAATGGATCCAGCTAAATTTGACGAAGATTATATTACCGGTTAGTTATACCTGACTTGAAACGTTGAATAAGAGGGGGGCTGACATTTATTTGGCCTCTCCAGAAGGTACCCCCCTTGTTATTCGATTACGGACTGTTATGTATTTTAACCCACGCTCCGCCACCCTTCGTTACTGATATATATCCGGTGCTGCAACTATCCGTTGACTAAACGTTTGTCTTGCGTCAATAGCTTGAGCGATCATGCAAGGTTATACTTAGGGATGTACTTTCAAAATTTAAGTACGCCTTCAAGATTCGAACTCAATTTTATTTGGTCCTGGAGTCATTTATGAACTACAATTATGAATAACTTACCTTCGTGGACTCTAATTAGGATTTCGGGACTCTACCCGCATACGGACTCTTATTAGGGATACGGACTCCTATTGCTTGGGACTCAAAATGGGGACCTACTCTCATTACCCCACAACCTCTTATTCCGGTCACTACAGTACGTGCGCATGTCTAAGAGCGGTATTATGCTACATTTAACATTATAGTTTTCGATAAAATTTAGTCGTAAAATTTCTGACACTTAGGACTTTAATTTATAGTCTAATTTTCTAATTATTACACTGTTTAGGCACAACTCAAAAAGGATTGTCAGAAATTGCACTTCCAGAAGACGTTAAACTGGAACTTTGTAGTGTATTTAATCATTTGTGTGATATTCAACTGCGTCATCGCATAGAGAGCATGGTTGGCTTTGCTGAAACTTACACAAAACAAGTTCAAGGTGTACGTTTTTGGTTGCTTTTTAGATTAATACTTTGTCGCATTTATTTAATAAGTTTTACTATAACAAAACCACATTAAACAAGCCATTTGACTGAAAGTCAAACTATGGTCACCGCAAGTTAATTTAGTTGATACCCAGTAATTCAACAATTATACTTAAACTGACGCAAAACACGCAATTTTGAAAAATGATCAATTTGAATTTAGAGGTGCCCACGAAAAAATTGCCTTAAAATTTTAAGATTTTTAAGACAATCCATTTTCTGCGTAGAGCATTCGCTCAGTGATCCGTCGGCTGACATTTCGAGCCATCCTTCGTACGCTTGGTTTGCCAACTGTTTATTGCTTAAACAAAAGATATGTAGTGTCCGATTGTAGCTGCCCAGGCTGACAGATAACTAGCCCAGTACACTGTTTTCACATCAAAAGTCCTTAACAAATTGATTCTAGGCTAAAATTTTAATTGAAGGTTTGTTGTAAACTTGTCCAGTTGATATATTTTTTCTATATGTCGGTATTCGGCAGAAATAGCATACATAGAATCTTTGCGTTAATAATGCAGGGTCCACAATAAGGAGTGACACAGTAGTGGAAAACAGAATTCAGTTTGAAAATAAAATTTTAAACAATATTCAATTCCGGGTAATTGAATCGTATTTGTTTGCGTAGCCAGTATACGCCTACGATGAGCATTTGGCTGTTGTCTATATATTCGCTGTATCCATGATTAGCGTGAAAATATATTCTGGGATAGAATAAATAGAAAATACCTTTTGGAGTAGTTTGATTCGTAGACTGCTTGGTGGAGTTAGGTTTGTTTTAATAAATACTCCAGTTTATTCAACATTGTCAAACGACTTGTTACAATATTGTAATAAGTCGTTTGACAATGTTGAATAAACTGGAGTATTTATTAAAACAAACCTAACTCCACCAAACAGTCTATACCAATCAAACTACCCCAAAAGGTATTTTCTATTTATTGTATCCCAGAATATATTTTCACGCTAATCATGAGTAGTTATAACCCCCCATGGGACCCCACGTAGGTGGCTGTCCCAGGGAAGGGTCTTCAGGTGACTAACAGTGAAAAACGCGCGGGACCCATGGTAATAGTTTCAGACTAAAATTTAGTTCTAATTTTAAAATTAGTCACCCAGAAGATCCTTTCCTAGGACAGCCAAATTCAGTAAAATCTACAAAATTAAACTTCAAAGTTATTTGAATTAACACACACATCTACTTGAAGCCACATATATCTGCACACTATTTTACAATTCCTATTTATGCAAACTTACACGAAACTGAGATATTTGTTGCATCAATAAATCACGCCTTTGATTACCATTTTGGTTTGGATCAATAAATCACGCCTTTTTGCTACCATTTTGGTTTGGATCAATAAATCACGCCTTTTGTTACCAGTTCGCTTTGTCGTATGCTTAGCGCTAGCCTAACCACTTATGCGTGAGTCGGGCGCTGTTTCACAATTGTTTCATTCGCAGAAGTAATTGCGTACTTGGCGCTATTCAAAATTTTTTAATTTTCAATTTTTGAACCTTCTAGGTTCTTTGGTGCCCACCCCCATCCTACATGTACTTTTTCAACAATTTTTTTCATCCTAAATTTTTTATTTTTGAACCTTTTAGGTTCTTTGGTGCCCATCCCCATCCTACATGCACCTTTTCAACAACTTATTCAATCTAAATTTTCCATTTTCGAACCTTTGAGATTCTTTGGCTTTTCAGAAAAATTTTGAACCGTGTGCTGTACAACTAACGTAGACCAATATACAATATTTTACAACCAAAGATTTTATTTAACTTAATTTTTCTAACGGTTACCAAGCACCGCACGAGGTTATTCTAGAGCTGTTTTTTCTTTCAAATTTTAATTATAAAGAAATTCTTCCATTTCCATATTGTACTGGAGATCCAAAAGCATCTAATAGTTCCAACCGAAGTTTATTTGAAAACAATATATTACAATCCAAAAATTTTATGTGGTTTGGTTCATAATAAAAAAGTGGTTCTGAAACATTCATATTTGGAATGAGCATAAATGCCTTTTTTGAATTGTCCTCGATTATTTGATTTCCAATAAAATCTGATTGCAAAAAGAAAAATTTTGTGAAAAGGTAAAGGTCTACGGTTTTTTCACCGGTTATGGATCCTTCTATGTAGCTTTCGGTAACCCCTAGTGTTCGCTAAAGTTTAATGATAATTTTTCTATTTTTGCATCTCCAGTGCAATTAATTGTTACTTTTTTAGTCAACTCGTCATAAACAAATTGTATCTATACTAGCAATTTGAGATTGCAGGTAGCTTATGAAACACTGGTTATCGTAACATACCATTGGCTCAAGAACAACATTATGAGATGCTTTAGTTTTCGGAGAAAAGTAAGTTAAATAGAAATCTTTGGCCGTAATATTGTAATTGGTCTTGGGACAATAATTTTCGTTAAGCCAACTTGGTATTTAGTTAGACCAAAGTCAAGGAAAGTTGTAAGATAACAGTCAATTACAGAATCTGTGGTATCAGATTCTAAGCAAATATAAGCACTTTCAATCATGTTTTGTTTCAATCATTTATTGAACAACATATTTATATGTTTTTCATTAATCATAAAAAAAGATAATGCAAGTTGCTATCTGGTTTATTTTTTACTCAAATTGAAACATTGCATCTCATATGCCCTGAATAACCAGATAGCAACTTGAAAAGCCTATCTCTATTTAAAATTTTTTGAATCCTAATCTGCTAATTAACAGTACAATGCTACGCTACCAGAGATATAGCTCACTATGTGACAACTTAAGCATCTAAGGTGTCAAAATATTGTTTTGGACTCCACCTACACTGATCTCCTATACTAATTCCAAGATAGGCTGCAGCTTGCATTAAGAACAGAGATAGGTATAATAGAAACACCTAAATTTTACTGAGCGTTTACATCATTTTTATTCTTTGTGTCCAAGCCAGTTAATAATCTGAATATATTTAGAGAACAGTTCACATCTGTAGCGAGTTCAGAAAACTTGCTGATAATGCGGCCGACTTTCACGGTATGCACAACACGATCCAACGAAATGTTTTTCCATTGAGCGAAACGATGGAAATCCCAAATCCCCGAAATCAATCACGGATAGATTATAGCCTAGCCCTGTAGCGACTTGCTTGATGATACTGGATTGGTCCTTTCCCTTTGTGTAAACAATTGGCTCAGAAAGACGATTGAACATCCATTCCAACGCATCTTCGACTGTGGTGAACCCATTGTTTCTGATGTCATATGTGCCGTTCATAGCAAGAGAGGAGCTATAATTGAAGGATTATGAAAAGATAATAGATAATTATCGTCACACGTGCTGAGTTAAAACTGAAGTTTAAGGATTATTCACGAAAGCATCTGCTTAATGAACAAAAATTATGTCTGCAATAACAAATATTAACTAACTTCAAACTTATTTCCTGCCGTTGAGTCAGTTCTGCTCGGTTGATGTTCGGGGTGAACGTGAAGTGGAACACGAGTTGTGAGTTTCGAAACTTTGCTGTGATTTCGGTAGTGACTGATAATCCGGAGCCGATCGATGCGGTGTTAAGATAGATTGCGGCCATAACAGGTATCTCTACAGTTTATCGTTATTAGATATTTTATACTGCAAACGCCAACAGTGCTGCTTATGAACAGTAATTTTACGAATTCTACGGTCACAGTGATGACACACAATATGATTGGAAATGGTAAACAACTTATTGACGTAAATTAGGGTATTTAGCTTTAAAGGTCTCAAATTTTTGCAATATCAGCAATTTGCTTATTTTTAAGCCTTAATTCAAACATTAATGACTAATAAAATATTTCGTTAACCCAAATAACTTTAAAAACTTTGTAAGAAATGTCACGCGATTTTTGGATTACCGAAATATTTTACCAGGTCATTAATGTTTGAATTTAGGTTTATTGTATGAAATGTCACGCGATTATTTGGGTTTCCGAAATATTTTACAAGGTCATTAGTGTTTGTATTTAGGTTTAGCAATAATAAAATCGCTGATGTTGCAAAAAATGCTTAAATTTTAAGTTTAAAATCCATAATTTATGGCAATGGTTTGTTTGCATTTCTCTGGTTTCAGCAATATATAAGAAAGTGTTTTTGAATCATTTTTGCCAGTGAAGATCGTAACGTTCAATTTATTTTGATATAAAGCAAATATAAATGGCAGCTAATCAAAGCTCATGACCGGAATGTATGAAAACAGAATTTTACCCTTAACGAGCCTAACACTAGATTTTTAACCAGACAGAAATATTTATCATATCCCAGAACAATGAACTGTCGGGCGGAATAAAAAACTCGGAATAACTTTAATGTAATGCTTTGTTTTGTTTCTCACAAAAACGAATTAGTACACTAAACTGTTTCAACATAAGAAGTTGACTGTTCAATGCAGTCACACTTAAACAAGCACTAAGAAGCTTGGATTAACTAAACTAATTCAGCGAGGTTGCGTAAGCCACAACAGTTACTTAAGCAACTCAAACACCAACACTTTTTCTCACAATAAATTTCCGCTGAAATACAGTAGCACCATATTCAGCAGCGGTACCAGCGGGAATGCGTAAGTCACAAATAGTATTTAAACAACTGACACTTTCGACAGCCGTATCAGCTGGAATGTTAATAAAGAAGCTCTAATCGCGGATTAACTCAAACTAATTTAGCGGACATGCGTAAGACAACTATAATTTGAGCACTCAGACAATTCACTTTTCCTTACAATGAATGTCAATTGAACTTCGGCAGCAGCACCGACAACAACACCAACTGGAATGTTCACGTCACATAAATGTCATTTAAATAACAAACAAATATATGGATACTATTTATAACTGAGGGGAATGGGTTTGCTCCAACCTGAAATTAATAAAAGCATGTTATACAATAATGTATAACAATTGCTAAAAATATTACTTTAACTGAAAAAATGAGCATGTTTTATTCGAAGACTAGTAGCTAAAACAAATATAGCTCGGGCATTACAATAAGCTTTAAAAGTTTATCGAAATAATGTATGATATTTCAAAAACAGAATTTTTACTTACGTCCTTTCCAAGAACGACGACGACGACGAAAAACTCTACTCCGATAATCATTGATCATACCATCGCAACCCCCACGACCCAGACTTTGATAATCATTCCTCGCACGCTCGGCCACACTTTGATAATCATTCCTCGCACGCTCGGCCACACTTTGATAAAAGATTTATAAAACATATTTATGTTGCACTAATTAACTATAGTAAAGATCCAAAGTTGAATGCAATTCATAGGGATGGATGCATTTTCACATCGCTATATGATAAGTATGTTTTTACTTACGTCCTGTCCAAGGACGACAACGACGAACGTCTTGATTTTGATAATCATTAACCACACTACCACAGCCCACACGTTTCGAAGTTAGCTCTCACCAATATATTCGGATGGAGACGGCAAATGAATCGGTAAAATCGAGTCTGGCTTTTTCAACAACACCCTACGGCCACGGGTAGTAATAGAATGTTGCTGACTGAGCACAATTTCATCAGGTGGCATTTGCTGTATTTCATCTGGCGTAGGATACCGGGTATCTAGAATATTATCGACTACGTACTGTTGTTTGACTATAGAGTTTTTTAAAAATAGGTTCTTTTCAAATTTGTTGACTGTAACATTTAGGCCAGACAGGAACAGCAATGCATGAACCGTCATTTTAAAATCTGAAACAATTGTAAAACTCACATTTAGGAACATCAGGCAGCTTTTGAGTATCAGTAAGCGAATCGCAATATCCAAATATAATCTCGTACAAATGTCCATCAAAACAGCAATCTCCAAAAATTGTTTCGAACAACATATTTGCACCAGCATTTAGTTCGTCATATGTTACAACCGCTCCTTCATAATCAGCGTCTTCGCAAAACTCCTAAACAGTTTCAATAAAACATGTTCAAAAAATCTGTAATTAATATAAGTTAATTGCAGTTGTCTGCTTAAAATTATACAACATTAGCTCAAACTCAAATAATGTATTTCATGTTTTCTAAAATCTCAGCAATTGTTTTTTAATTACAGATTGATTTATAAAGAAAGATAATATTTACTTTATCTGTGAATTCATAATCCATGAACGGTTTAATTGACATCAGGAAACGATTTCGAACATCTGAGCGATAAGTAAATGTAAAAAGCAACGGTTTTCCTTTACGATGAATATTGACATTGGTGGTCTCAACTGCAAAAATTAGTTGAAGACTTAAATAGCAATTCAACACTTGAATAGCTGATTCTGACCTTCATATCAAGCTCAATATTGCTTGTAGGGTCTAGCAACGAGGTGTAGCGCTGCGATAATATTACTGACTGGTTATTTATCGTCGTTTAGATTAGGGGCTGTTCTGTGGAGAATCCCTCCGTTGCCACCAAATGTAACGTGGGGAGGGTAGGGGTGTACTGTAACTTAACGCCGCTCGTTCAGAGCAGGCGAAATTCGGGAAAACGCCGCACACGCAACGGTGCAAGCGAAACTCAGTCGCCGCTCGTTGAGAGCAAGCGAAACCAGGGTTCGCCGCACTCACTGGGGTGCTAGAGAAACTTAAACGCCGCTCGATATGAGTCGGCGAACGGAACACACTTCTAGTCGCCGCTAGAGAGCTGGCGAAGACTGAGACTAAATCTTAAACAAAAACAACAATTTCACTGTAAGTTTTATTAAACAGTAGCTTGAAAGTTGAAATATACCAGAACTAACCCAAAACCCGGCGAAACAATCATTTATATACGCCACAAACTGACATTTCGAAATGCCAACAGACACGATAAAAATTCCACAAAATTCATAATATTGATATTTAGAGTAAGAATTTCAAAGCAGAAACTATGCAGAATTCATCAAAAGTTTGCTGGTTGTTTTGACTAGCAAAAACGCAGAATTAACGCTCACTAAAGAATTTGCAATCAAGGCTCAAACCCTGGAAAGAACCATACTGAGGGACCACGCAGTAAAGTACTGAGTAATATGTTTGTATGTTTGTTTGTTTGTTTGTTTGTTTGTTAAGTATTCCGTTACATTACCTTGCCTTTTGAGTAGTGTGGCCCACCACACAAAACCTAAGTTAACGGTAACAAGGGTCCATCAAGTCCGTCCGCTGTTTACACATTTACTCAGTTTATTCAGTTCTATAAAATTTCCTTAAATGTCGCTCCAGCGACCCTTTTCCTGGAGTCTTTCGGCTTCTTCGCGTCTTCCGCCGTGGTTCAGTGATTTCTTCTATATCATCGATCTGTGACGAAGTCGATGTTGAAGGATTTTCTGGCACAACCACCGATGTTGATGTTGAAGGATTTTCTGGCACAATCACCGATGGCGATGTCGACGGCTCTTCCGACAACACTACTTCTTCCACTTCTGAACGATGTGCAACAGACAAATGTGTTGGTGAACCAGTATTATACATAACCAAACCGATTGCCCATGGTGGAAGCGGTACTTCGTCAACCATGATGATAGTCTGTCGCGGATCGGAACGTGGATCGGCGGATTTCCACGTTTTTCGTGGGATTCTTGTAGGCTGTGTCGACAGTGTGCGTTTGTTTCCACGGTATACGATATTTATTTCCAGATCGGAGTCGGTTGAGTTAGTGTTGCGCGTGTCAAAGTCATTGCCGTTGCCGCTGTTATTACTGTTGCTGGCAATAGTATTGCTGCTGCTGCTGCTGCTGATGGTGAGAATGTTATTGTGGTTGTTGTTAACACCTGTGCTGCAATAAATGACTTCGACGCTATCGTCATCATCAGAACCGTCACTCAAAATAACGTGTTCGCTTGGTTCATAGCCCGTGGTGTATGACTTAACGTTGTTAATGATATCGTGGGCACACAAATTGTCACTATTATTAGTTTTATCATTAGCATGATTATTATTTTGATTATTGTGATGATTGTGGTCGTTGTCGAAATTATTAATGCCGTTATTATATCCAACATCATAAGCGCTACTCGGTGGGTTAACACAAATGTCCAGTAGTGATGGAATCATTCGCATTAGTATTAACGGGATGAAGTTGTTGGAGTGGTGACATGCAAAGATTATGACTTGCGCTGAAATGAATGAGTGTGCTTAAGTATACTCCGTGACCAATTATTGGGTGTACGATCTCGGGCATATTTCAGTAGCTGACAACAGGGAGGTGGCAACAGAGGTCATTTTGCATTGTTTTGTATGTGAAATTTTATTTGTGTGGTAATGGGGGTGGTTGTGTGGACTGATGTGTAAGGTTTTATATGCGCTTATTTTGGCCGCGGCCGCAAACTGTATGGATGACTGTGTGATTCCGTCAAACCGCCACTGATCTCAACCTGCTCCATGTCACTGTCATCCATATCTTTTCCCGCCTGTACAGTTGCCCCTGGATGATTTACGTCTGATATATTAGAATCTTCATGTGCCAGGAACCGCTTAAGCCGCCGAACACTTACAAGTTCTGCCTTCATTTTTGTTGATAGTTTTACTGGCGTAATCCGTGCTCCGGTACCATCATCGGTTATGCGAAGTATCCGATACGGCCACGCCTTTGCCGAGCCAACTTTTTGCTTGTCCATCATAGGGACACGGTAGTGTCACTATTATATGTTTCTTCCAAAAGTGTTCACGTCTCTTTTATGTTTCTATCAAAAGTCTATTATTTCTACTATTATATATACAAACGTATTGTCATTCAAGATCATGGTAACCGGTGTTCATTCGCTATATTTAAAGAAAATTTGTCGAAGTATTAAACGTAAACGTTTTCATAAGATCGGAACCGCAAAATTTCGCATTGGTATTTGGATTAAAATCTTGTCGCAAGGTGTTCTACAGAATCGTAGATTGTAACAATCCAATTTTTTATGTGCTACATAAGTTATCTCAACCATATACGTTAAGCTATTTATTTAACGAAAATACTATTGTTTAGTACGTATATATGCGAAACATGTTGAGTGGACAATTACGAAAAACATTGGCTTATATGATTACAAATTAGTAATAACATAGCTAGTTTTGGTAAAGGTACGGTAGGTAGATCGACCCCCTAGAAACTGTAAGATTATGTGATTTTCCGACGTATTTGAGGCAGCTGATTTCAAATCTGTTATTTATATTCTTGCAGGCCCGAGTTTCAGCCCATTTTACATGTAGCATATACAATGTAAACACAAACACCGGTCAAGTGCACCTGTGGCTGAGTGGTATGATGTTCACATACCACGGCGTTTTTTCAGCTTTTGGGTCGCGGGTTCAAGTCCTACTGGGGGAACTATAAATTGAAATTTTATGTGTATTTTTATGTGATTTTCCGACGTATTTGAGGCAGCTGATTTCAGATCTGTTATTTAGATTCTTGCAGGCCCGCTGGTTAATAAAAATATGCGCTTTCAAAGTTTCAGCCCATTTTACATGTAGTATAAACAATGTAAACAAAAACTCCGGTCAAGTGGTCCTGTGGCTGAGTGGTATGATGTTCACATACCACGGCGTTTTTTCAGCTTTTGGGTCGCGGGTTCAAGTCCTACTGGGGGAACTAAAAATTGAAATTTTATGTGTATTTTTGCCAAGGCGCGTTTTTGAAAACGTAGACGTAACATCAAGCTGTCGAAAACTGTTTATTTGCAAGCTAGAACCGGAATTCATTTGGTTCAGGGATTGGTTTTATTTTTATTCATTAATTTAGTATTTAATAAAGAGTGGTTTGTTTACAGTATATGAATTATCATTAGCTTTTTTGTAATTCGGAATGACTCGGAAAAAGTCTCATTTGTATCGCGCTAAAGGAGGAAGATATCGAAATAAGGTGCAAACAAACTACATTAATGTTTGAGGTTTTTTGTAGTTTAATAGCTAAGGTTATGTTTATGGTGAGATTTATTTTAAGTCAAGGAAAGTCGTGCAATGCGCCAAAGTTGTCAGAAACACGCTAATACTGAGCGTCTTGCATTTACAAATTTACCGGTTAGAAAATTTACACCGCATGCGAAAGACCTCAAGGTGCAAGTGTGTAAGCATCTTGTTTTGACCAATCTTGTGCTGGGACTATCATAATCTGATATATTTAATAGTCATGTATTATTTCGGGTAAATGCTCTGCTCATTTAGGTTTAACTGTGTAAAGTAGATTTTGTTCATTGCACTGTTTCACTCCGCGGTTTCTTGTTTTGATCAGTATCGAAATATATTGCCTGTTAGTTTGTAGGATGCAACCGGAGGTGAAAAGTGCCAGATCCGGAGCCGGAAGTGAACAAAAGTAGCCGGAACCGGAGGTGATGCCGCAGGTGAGGTGAAATCAGGTAGTTGAAATATTTAACTTGTTAATTTTAGCAAATATCTGCTATGTGTTGTTAAATCATTCCATTGGAATTTTCTACTTTTCTCATTTTCCAAACAAAACCTATGCTTTAGATTTTCCTTCCAACCAAAGGGAAATCTAGACGTAGAAATTTTCCACTTTTCCCGGTTTAAAAACAAAACCCATGCTTCAGAATTTTCCTACTAACCCAGGGTAAATTTAGGCGTTTAAATTTTCCAATTTTCCCGTTTTCCAACCAAAACCTATGCTGCAGATTTTCCCTACCAATAGTAGGTGCTTAGATTTGACATTCTCGTGGGTTTTTTTCTAAAACTAGATTTAAATTTAAGCTCAAAGTTTACGCGTAATGTACAGATATCAGTTTTGATTTACTGCTCGATGTATTATTGGTAGCACCAAGTTGAGCACTGAAATGTTCAAAACTCGGTTTAGAATATTTGAAGAAATTTTGACTTGCAAAATTAACACCATTAATTTAATAAGGTTCCTTAAGCAAGCAGTCTCTTTCAAAAACGTGACGCTCGAACACAGCGGGCTCTCATTATGGTATGAACCGGCCCGGATTGTTCAGGCCCACGCCCGGCCGCCTTAGTTTTTCGTTTTCGAAAAGAAAACAAGAATAAGTTACAAAGCAAACCTTATAGTTGCAGATTCGCAGTTTTGACTGCGGATTGAATTGCATTATTAGAATTTCTTGTGCAATTAAGAGGAAACGAACAAAAGTGTGTTTCAAGCAATTTTTCACGTCCGCATGTTGATGCAAATGCGTATTCAGCATGTTTCACAAAATATTTGTTGCAGCCATATTTTTAAATGCTGAGCATTCCAATTATATATTTAACGCAATTCATGTGTGCAATACAAAATTGAAAGTATCGGAATCAGTATTCTTCCAAAATACCGATTACAATACCGATACCGATGTATTGGTTCTACACTACTATGCAGCATAAAATCAGTTTTCACTAGAGCAAGTACTTATCAATTGTATTGATTTTCTATTTGAATTCAAACAATTTATATTAATTAAAATATATTAGCATTTTAAATTGAGCGAGTTACCTAATAAATAAAAATGAAATTAGGAAAGCGCGACTTTTGTGATTGTGAAAATGTAGTTTTTAATTTTCGTGGAAATATAGCTTAACAGTTCTAAAACAATTATAACGTGAGTATATATGACTTTAAATTTGAATATTTTCGCACTTAAGGTAAATTTACATCAAATTTCTTCCTAAAGCTTAGTAACTAGAATGAAAAGTGCCCCGATGTGGCCATAGAAAACGATATGTTTCGGGTAGTAAGATTTTTAGTTCAATACCGCTAGTATTACAATTTCCATGCATGCGTATAAAGTTTTAAAACTAGATTAATTTGATGCCAATCAGCGTCCTCCCGAAACACGACACAACAATACTATAGAATTAATAAAAGTTAAATCATTGAGTTTGATTGACTGCGTAACGGAAACATATCCGCAACTTTTTCGGAGAAAACTCAAAATAGACAGTAAAATCTAAACCTTAAGCTTATTCTATTCTAGTCCCGCAGAAAAACGTTCCGTTACTGATCTTTACATTGGCCGCATTGGAATACAACGCAGATTTCGTCAGCAAAGTTGCAAATATTGTTTCGCTACGTACTCACTCAAATATTTTAATGTTTTAAAAGTTTAAAATCTGGGTACCGTTTAGCCAAGTATGGAGAGGGCACTGTACGGTACAAAATTTATACAGCTCCAAAACTTGATGCGTTATCGTTTTCTATAGCCTCGTCGGGACACTTTACTGTCTATTTTGAGTTTTCTCCGAAAAAGTTGCGGATATGTTTCCGTTACGCAGTCAATCAAACTCAATGATTTAACTTTTATTAATTCTATAGTATTGTTGTGTCGTGTTTCGGGAGGACGCTGATTGGCATCAAATTAATCTAGTTTTAAAACTTTATACGCATGCATGGAAATTGTAATACTAGCGGTATTGAACTAAAAATCTTACTACCCGAAACATATCGTTTTCTATGGCCACATCGGGGCACTTTTCATTCTAGTATTATATATATCTTATATTTTATATATTTTCTTCATGTAGCTATTAGTTACATAATACATATTATGGAACAAAACGAAGATGATGATGATGAATTTTCGGAAGCGGCGCCTGATGCCATCGGGACGGGCGGTAGCGCCGTCAACAACAACAACAATCGGCGGCAATCGTTGGCCGCAGCCCCGCCCGGTCCACCTCAGAGGGCCGGTGTCGAAGAATCATCGCTTAGTCCCTTAGTTCTGAATTTAGACGTCACTACAAGTGACGATGCCTGTTCAGGTAGGGGGGACCGTAGCGTCTGTTGTACTACCTGGGCAGGCAGTAGCTTTGTCAGTCGAACAAGACTCGTCCTGTTCAGCAGAGGGGGGAGCTCCAAAGCTTGCTGTATCTGCTGACCAGGGCGAGTCTGATCAGTCCAAACAGATTTCTGAGCTTAGGCGGAAATCTAGTGACTTTTGGAAGAAATTTCCTTCCAAGAGCCGCTCGAAAACGCCTCAACAGAAAGGCCATGGCCTTACGGCGCTCAGAAAAAGAAGAACAAGTTAGCTGCAGAGGGAAATTTCCCACCCTTACCTCTGGGGGCAGATATTCCATCTACTTCGGGGGAAGGTCAGAGCAAGCGCAATAGAAGTCCGACGGGGGAAACTCCTGAGGACAGAAAAAGAGTCAAAATCAGCTATAAGCAAGCAGCTCAAGGGAGTCAGAAGCTTTTAGCACATGACAGTGAAAATCCTACAAGGAAATTCACACCTGATGAGCATGATAAGATCACTGAACAGATTATTCAGCTTAAAAGGAAGATAAAATAATTTCTACATCTTCAGTCAATTATCCGTGCCGTGCGTACGTAGAAAGACTGCTAAACTTTGGAGCAGAAATGAAACGAAACCAGTTAGCAGCTGAGGGATATTACAAAGACACTGCTGGCTTGATTGATTTGATGGATGCAAAGCGAAATGCTGGCTACGAAACACGCCGAAGTATAGTATCTGAGAGCAAAAAATTTGTTTCGTTTGTTCGACTTTCAACAGATTTGGCGACTCAGCCCCGTTTGCTTTTAAACGGAGTTGATGTTTACGTCTCTATTCATCAAACTGGAAATAATTTTCGATTAATGTACGCAATTTCAACGGTTGAACCGATTCTAACTCTTATCGTACGTCGAATTAAACTGAGTCCTCCGGTTGCAAATTTAATTGGAAACCAGCTGCGTTTGCAACCTGCAAAGTATAACGTATCGCGTGTTGTTGTGAAAGAATTTCAAATCTCTGCTGGTCGAACGCTAATTAACCGAGAAAATATTTCCCGAGGATTCTGCCGCGAACTGTTATCGTTGGGATGGTTGAAAGCGATGCCCTGACCGGATCTAGTGTAAAATAACCTTTCAATTTTGTATCTAAACGGGCAAATTTCATATAATGGGTGTTTCTGGGAGTGGAAAAACTCGATGGGTTCTTAATTTGCTAAAGCACGCAAAGACCATCTTTAATACATCAGTTATCGATGGCGTTCTTTTGTGTTACGGGGTGTACCAAGACCTATACGCACAGTGCAACGAAGTAAATTTAAAAGTTGCAATGGCTGAAGGTTGCAGTGAGCATGTCTTACGAGAGAACGGCATACTAGATCCATCACAAAATACAATATTGATTTTAGATGATCTTCATGCTGAACTTTCAAATAATCCTTTGCTTGGAAAACCGTTTTGTAAATTCAGCCACCATTTGAACACTACAGTAATTTTCATAACACAAAATCCATAACACAAAGGAACATAAACGCGCGATGTGATTTCAAATGCACATTATTTCGGTTGTCTAGCTCAACCGCGTGACAAAACAACGATTACAGTGCTAGCACGGCAAATGTATCCTGGAAAAAGCAACTTTTTAGTTTCAGCATATGATCAAGCAGTTTCCAACAAGTGGGGCTATTTGTTTATTGATGCTCGCCCGGAAACACCTGACATTTTGGGTTTAAGAACTAATGTGTTTCCGAACGAAGTAATGTTTGTTTTTATTCCAAACTATTGAACGTATTTTTAGGTTCAACTTTCAGAAACGCGCTAAATACAAAAATTATGCATCGACTTCTAACAAATTTTCACATATTACCCGTTTTATGCTATAGCAAAGCAAAAGTCAGAAAAAGTATCTTAAAGAATTCAAATACCGACGTTATTCTTGCTGTAACGGAATGCATCTACAATATTTTACGCGGTGTGCCGAAACTTACAAAGTTGCATAGAAATCGATTAAAACGATACAGAAAAGTCTGTCGCAATATAGTCAGTCCTGCGACAAAATTGCAAAACAAGAAGCACATTTTAGCACAGCAAGGAGGTTCTGCAGTTTTACCATTAATTCTGCATCCTGATTTAAAAGCAGTACCATGGCAGCCAAAAAATGATTTATTGCCATCAGATTTTGTAGAATAAATTCAAAGACAACACAAGATTGATATGCCACCGGATTGCAATGTGCGTCTCCAACTGGATAAAGATGGAAGATATACTTAAAAACGACCACCTTTCAGCGTATACAAAAATTGAGCGCTACAACCAAATTCTACAAAAAAACCTTCGTCTAAGCTCTGCAGCAAATACTCAGATCCAAAATTGACATATCGAACAACTAAATGATACGCAAAAGAGCTATATGGACACGATTTGCAGTTCCAGCGGTGAAGACACTACGATTCAAACTTTACTATCAACTGTCCTTAAACGTTTTGAGCAAAATGCAAAATTGATCATTAAAGTCGTCGCTGAAGCGCAAACTACAAAGCTAAAGTGGACACCAGACGGAGTGATTTCTATTGACGGCCATCAAATCGCCGGATCAAACATTATTGACTTGGTAAATCATATCATTAAAACCAACCAACCGAGACACAAACCTATAGGCTATGAAAAGTTCCTTACTGCATTGTCAAAACTTCCTGTTGCAACTTCTTGGATTCCGAACGTAAAAACCCGACGACAAATAGATGAGCACAGAGTGCGACTATCGGAAGTTAACTCAAGTTTTGCAACCGGAGACAGTTTCAATTGTGCAACTTCTGTCGAAAACGATTGCCCGAACGCAAACAAAATAAATGCTGATTTTCTAGCCACAGAACAATTTGATCTTTTGAAAGAATGGGCGGATCTTCGAAAAAAGTTTTACTAATAACGGATTTCTTATTGCTTTTGTCGTGATATTTTGTCTGAACGTATGTGCAAGTGTTTTACCATAAATGTTACGTTGTTTGTATATAGGTATAGTTTTAAGTCAAGACTTGACAGCACTGAAACACTTATTTTAAAAATGAACATTGAACAGCTAGATGCACCCCTCCAAGGCTACCTGAGGAGGTACACAATAATATCGGATGCCGATTACAATGATATTATAGTCTACTTTTCTCATGCAAAATCCAATATTTGCAACCTTTGTACTCGTTTACTGGAAGAATCAAACAGTTTTAAACTTCATGTACGTTCAAGAATCCGCTTTGTTAAAGCGTTAGATGACGAAACATTTATTGAGGCATACATGAGCAACCGCCAGAAACTTTTTATTCAGAGCTCCAACATAGTTAATCAAACTGCGTCAATTTTGCATGAAATTGAATGTAAAGTCGACGAATTTTGTGAAGGTGGTTCTGGGTGGGTAGTTGATCAAATTCAGTCAACAGATTTGCATGTTTCGCGGTACCGGCCGTTGGCGGCTTCCACTTAATTAATGCTGCCGACGAATTTAAGACGAAAAAGATGTATTATTAATGTCAAAAATAATGACACACGGTGCTTTCAATGGGCAATTCTTTCAGCGTTACATCCTGCTGACATACAGCCCGAGCGCGTATCGTTTACGGTTGATCAACTGAAACATTTTGAACGATCAATAAATGTGCCAATATTTGTCTACGGGTACGAAGAATACTTTTGCCATATCTATATTTCAAAACTGCAAAGTTGCAATGCCGATCCAGTTGCCCTTCTGCTTCTGCAAAACAGATCAGAAACGCAGTTGCATTGCTGTTGGATAAAGCGACTCGATGGATTACTGTACGATCAACGTCGCCACAAATCTCGCAAGTTTTTTTGTATGAAGTCTTTGTTTCCGTTTTATACAAACGATAAGCTACAGTTGCATTTTACAAAATGTTCGGGTAACGCTACCACAGCAATCGATATGCCCAACGAAGATAACAACAAGCTAATCTTTCGTCAAATGCGAAAAATGCTGCGACTACCGTGCATATTTTACGTTGACTTTGCATGTGTAAGTTGTTCACAAGCTCCAAGTAGTTCGTACGCGCGAAAAATATCGGCACATACAGCCTGCGGAATTGGATTAATTAGAATATTGCAATGTTACAAAACCCAACCAGTTCAATATTCCGTGCCTTTAATCGAGCGTGGACCGCATGTGATTGAGCAGTTTCTGGACAAAATTTTAGAAAGTGGAATGCTACATTGCTGACTTTCTAGAACGTCCAAAACCAATGTGTCGTTTAACAGGCAAAGAGTGGTTAAAATATTTCGATCAGGTATACTGCAAAATTTGTCTGAAAGGTTTCAATTGTTGTAACCAGTGTGAAAACATAACTCGACGCAGGTGGTGCGTAGAATGCAGGAGACGCATTTGTCGTGATCATTGTAAAATATGTGGTAAGTTTCGAAGACCTGCTCATTTTTTGTGCAATATAGACTTTCAATTGAGTCAAGTCATCGGCGTATTTATGCACAACTTAAAGAACTACGACGCTCACTTATGGCGACTATCACGATTTATACCTACTGACGGATATGCTCCTTCTTTGCGATGTGTTTGAAAGTTTTAGAAATTTTTCACTTAAAAACTATCAACTTGATCCTGCGCATTTTCTTACCCTGCCATCACTTGGTTGGGCCGCTTGCCTAAAACAATCAACGCATGTTCTTGATTTGCTCACTGACCCAGAAATGTATTCATTTTTCGAGCAAGGGATTCGAGGAGGAATATCATGTTTAATGCGGAGACATGCAATTGCAAACAACGTTAACATCCCTGAATTATTCGATCCGACAAAACCATCCAGTTACATTGTAAGTTTCGATGCTAACAACTTGTACGGATACACTATGAGCTTTCTCATGCCGACATCCGAGTTTGAGTGGATGAGCACAGATGAGCTGCAGCAATTGGACGTTATGGAAATAGCTGAAAATGCAGAGTACGGGTTAGCGTTAAAAGTTGATATTTGCTGTCCACAAGAACTACATGAATCACACAACAATTATCCACTCGCACCGGAAAAATTTACAATTTTGGAATCGAACTAGTCACCTTATGCGCCGTTCATAATAATTTTGACAACGGTGCCGCAAAATATGCTATAGCCCAAGGCTATCACGAGGTCATATTCAAAATGACCTCGTGATAGCCTTGGGCTATAAGAGAAATCTCTTATAGCTCAGGGCTATCACGTGTCAGCCCCTTCCTCAAAACTCGTGATAGCCCTCAGCTATCGCAAAATTTCACCTTCTATATATATTCATATTCATAACATGCCCATATGTTTATGTGTGTTATGAAACTTGATACCAAAAATTGAATTTTAGAATTTTAATCCTCTGCCCGTCTCACTAGCTCTGTACTATGAGGAGTTTTGTGGCAAACCTCAATTTTGGAACATTGAGTGGGCTTTGGAAAATTTTCCGCGTTTGAACAGACTTAGAAAAATTTTCCGGCGTTATAGTTTAATTTGCAAACCATCGGGTCTTTTCGTCACGTATAATAACAGGTTTTTCGCTGTGACCTACTACAACGTATATTGGTTTCGTTGTAATACTACAATACACATATATGATGCATTCTCTGTGTTATTCAACGTTGACCTGTTAAACACACTGTGTTGTTTATATGTGTGTAGGTTTTACACATACAACATTTAATTCATTGAACTATTATCGCGCATGACTGTTATATAAGCCGACTGTGACACACGTTGTTGATATTAATTTACTGTGATATGCCGATTGCTAAATAATTACTGCTCTTTCATATATCTTAGCAGTATTAAATTTTATGCTGTGGGCGAATTTAACAACTTTACCGTAGACTTAAAATATTAGATTAATGGCCAAACCTCTTTCATATCTTAGCAGTAATTTCGTAAATCTTAAGCTTAGGGTTAGGCTAGGCTAGTCCCATTTAGGCTTAGGTTAGGCTAGCCCCATTTGATCTCTTTCAGCAGTAAAAGGTAGACTTAAAATGCTTGAAAAATTTCCATCTTCCTCAACATTTTGAAAATCGAACGGTGCCACAAAAGTTGCCCTAGTTCAGACCTAACACGAATATTTGCAAATTTTAAGACGTAACTTGATAGTTTTGTGTGTTGTTTGTGTGTTAATTTGCATTGTGTACGTTTGTATTGTGTTTGCGTGTGCGTTTGTATTGTGTTTGCGTATGTGTTGTGGGTGGATAAATTTGAGGAGGTTTGTGATAGCCCAGGGCTATCACGAGTTTCGAGGAAGGGGCTGACACGTGATAGCCCTGAGTTATAAGAGATTTCTGTTATAGCACAAGGCTATCTCGAGGTCATTTTGAAAATGACCTCGTGATAGCCTTGGGCTATAGTATATTTTGTGGCACCGTTGACAAAATTATTGTGAACGGCGCATTACTGTGAACGTTTGCGAGAAAAGTTAGGGTTAAAATTACAATCCCAACGGACGCGTTATATTGTTCATTATCGAATACTACAGCTGTATGTTTCTTTAGGTTTGCGCATAATCCAAATCCATCGAGCAATAAAGTTTAGACAAACCGAGTGGATGAAACCGTATATTGTTTTTAACACGGAACAGCAAAAGCAAGCTACAAGTAACTTTCAAAAAGATTTGTTCAAGTTGCTTAATAACTCAGTGTTTGGAAAAGAATGGAAAATGTCAGAAATTATATAGATGTTAAGCTAGTTGCAGATTAAAACTACTTTCGCAAGCTTGTTTCAAGCGTTCGTTATGAAATGTGTGAAGTATTCGATAACGATCTGGTAGCTGTCAAAATGAACAAAGGACGGATCTATCTTAATAAACCAATTTATGTTGGTTTCACTGTACTAGAGCTGTCCAAACACTTGATGTACGATTTTCACTATAACCATATGACGAGAATGTTTGCAAATTTGAAACTATTGTACACCGATACCGATTCATTAACGTATTTTATCGAAACTAACAATCTATGCGACGTGTTGAAACGAAATTCTACATTGTTCGATTTTAGTGACTATCCACACAGTCATCCACTGTATGACCAATGTAACAAAAAGGTTATGGGAAAGTTTAAAGATGAAACAAACGGTGAACCGATAGTAGAATTTGTTGGTTTGAGGTCCAAAATGTACAGTATATTGGGCGGCGGGAGTCATTCAAAAAAGCGAGCAAAAGGTGTATGTAAACCAGTGGTTAAACGCCACATCAAACACAACGATTTTGTTACAACACTAACCGAAGGTATTTTTATGCGGCATTGCATGATTTCGATTCAAAACGAACGGCATAAAGTTTACACGGTTGAAATGAACAAAATTAGTTTGTGCGCGTTTGACGACAAGCGTTATGTTTTGGATGACGGTGCGGAAACGCTTGCGTATGGACATAAAGATATTCCACCGATTGTAAGTTTAACAACTTGCGTTTTTCACACACAATTTATTTCACGGTTTCGTCAGTGTCATTCAACAAAATTCAACAAACAACAAACAATTATTGCAGTAACAAAGATTCAATGTTATCGCAATGTAAATAAATAAGGTATATTTCTTTTTAGCAGCATCTCTGCGATTCGCAGGAAGATGTCGTGTTTGACGCTTAAGTTCACGAAGGATATCTCTCATGTTATCTATTGCATCGGTGTGGTGCCGGTCGTGAACACCAAGGCGATTTCGGATAGCCGCTTCTGACTGCTCAATGCCACGTAATTCGTTGAGTGCAGTAAATGCTGCAGAATGTTGATCTCGAGATGTTTTACTTTCCCCGTAAAAATCAGCGTTCCCGATGGTGAATTTATAACGATAATGCTCGGAAGGTGTTGCAGCAATTTTTTCATACACAAAGAGAAACAATCAGTGTTCCGTAACATGTATCACTAGAATCGACACCCACGCTTGATCTTCCAATTGATTTTTTAAACTCGTATATTTTATGGGTCGACAGATTTCCGCTTTAATGATTTAGGAGTTACGTATGCGCCAGCAGCTTCAACATTACTCGTTTCAACAGCAGCAATGTATCCGCGATCTGCGACGTTTGGTGACGAAATCTGATGAACAGTAACACGTGGGTCGTGTGATTTTACAGTTTTATCTCGGACAGCCTTTTCAGTATGAGTAACGACGTCTTTTTGCAGCTGGTTCGAAAAAGCCCCGAAATTGCGGGCAGATCTAGAATTGAGAACAGTAACTAAGCGATTATATACTTTGCGATTTTACACATTTGTTCTGTTTTAGCTTAACTAAACAGTCGTGGCTATTTTATATCTGTTTTGCGATTTACCGCTGTCTGGAACACCGCGAGCAATTCACTGCATCTGTTAGACATTTTTTCGTATTCAGCTGTCTGAGAAATTGTTTTTGTATAAAAATAATGTGCTTTTTCAACTTCGCATTTCCTCTTTGTTTATAGTTTTTCTAATGCAAACTTAAAAACAACGCAAATTTACACAGATTTTCGTATAATAGTTACCACTGTGCAGATAAACATTTGCTGCTATTCGATTTTACAATTTTCGTACACTCGTGCGCATTTCTATTGTGCAGACGCAAGTTGTTCTACAAAGTTTTGACAACTTTAAAACTCGAAAATTTCGTCAAATGCTTCATTCTCAATTATAAATGCTGAAGCATGTGCGTTTCATAAAGTGCGCGGCAGCATGTACCAGCAACTCGTATTTTTAAATTTTTTCACAATTTTTCATATGTAATTTTCATATGTAGGTTTCTCAACAGTTGTAAAAATTGCTTAATTGAAACTTGTCAAGTTATTTGTTGAAATTATGCGATTGAATGTTTATTTCAAATTTTCGCTTGCAACCGATTTTAAACCCCCAAAATCGAATTGATACCGTGTGTCATATTTTTGCTAGTCAAGACTTTATTACTGCTGCGATCTAAACCTTGCTGTGGCCCAATTCATTTCATTACAAAAATACATTATTTTACGCTGATATACGTCACTATGTTTTGTATCTAACATTCGGCACTAAACATTTTATGCATCATGTTTAATGCAGTAGACAAAATATTTGCGTTGTTTTATTGCGGCTAATGCAAGTATTTTAGCCGTACAATTGTAAATTTATAAAAATCTGTAGATAATGTACGATTTTATTGCAACAGTTGCGATATTACAATAACTGTGAAATTTTGAAAAGCTTTTGTAAAGAACAGAAATTTGCAGCGTCAAAATTAAGCAGCTATTGTAAAAGCGCAAAAATTTCGCAAATGTTGACGGCTTAAATACAAAAAGTTTCACAACTATAAAAATCATACCGAATTGCAACAATTGTAAAATTTGAAAAATTCGCAATTATTGAAAAAGCATGCATTTATTGTAAAATAGCACAAAAATTGCACAAATCTGTGATAATTGCAAAATTTTGAAAAACTTGCAACTATTGCACTGGCACATCTTGCAAAACCTTACTTGCAATATTTGCGACGTTAGAAAAAGCAATAATTACACTATTTTGAAATTTGCGATTACGAAACGCAAAAGGTTCAGTTACTCTAAAATAGCACAAACTTAATGACAAAACTTGCTTGCAATACTTCCAAAATTCTCAAAGACCAGTTTCTATAAAATGATCAAAATTTGCAATAATTACACAACTTCGAAATTTGTAATGAAAAACTTTGATAAATTTATAATGGCTGCCAAAATTACCCTTGGTCGTTTTCTTGGGCCATTGTGAACAAAAACGTTGCAACGAGTAACAAATATAATTAAATTTATGTTGAACTCGATATTTTTAATTTAGAATTAATTATCTATAATAATGCCACCAATTAAAACAACAACTTTTAAAAGCGGAAAAGAGTCTTACAACAACAATGAAATTCTCTCCAAACGCGGACTGCAAGCCCGTTATGTTCTAGCAACAAAACATTTCGAAATCGTCAGTATACAAAATGAATTTCGCGCAGATTTCAAAATAGTTTTCCTTTAAAAAACGGCTATCCAGTAACAACTCGAGAAAATTTATTTCAAGGAGCGAAGGAGTTTGTAACTCAAATACGAAAGCAGGGCAGCTTATATAACTCTGATTTGATAAATCCTGATTCTGTAAACAAGCCGCCTGGATTATATGTCATTTTCGGAATCTTTGACACCAAAGCGACACAAGATAAATTTTCAAGAATAGGACACAAAGGTAAACGGAAATTTTTGTGAAATTGTCGGTTTACAGTCGGAACAGAAATAACTTATTTTTATCGCTAGATGCTCTTAGTTCGCTGATTTTTAAATGCTATTGTTCTTTCGTTTTGAAATCCTATTAATGAGCATCAAAAACTCATTTAATTAATTTTGTTTTATTTAGATGCAACACCAATTTATGCAGGACTCAAGCAAAATACGAAAACTATCACAAATTGTTCACTGGCATTTTCACACGTCTTACTGCACTAAAAGACAGTCCATGCAAAACAACTCAAACGATTAGTTCTAACTATCAGGCAATTAAACAGGAATTAAGCTATACATCGCCAGAAAAAATTAAATATTTGATTCGAGATCTTCTACGATCGTGTTCAATGCGCCGTATCCAACTAGTGGACACTCGAACATATTTACGAGCGTTTCAACTGTTATCTGCGTCATTAAAACATTTGAATAATGCGTCGGAAAATTTGAGGTTTGTTTTAAAAAATGATGGACAGTTCAAAAATTTACGAGTTGAAACTGCTGTTAATCAAGCATCAGCTCCATTTAAAATATACAATAATTTCAAAAACTCTGCTTTAAGCTACTATGGAAAGGTCTGTAACTGCTTGGCAATGATGATTTATTGGCGTTCGAATATAAAAACCCAGATCGTGATCATATGTTGGTTGGCACATTACAAACTTGCATGCAACACAGTTTTGACGTAACAAATGTTTTAATATTGACAGATTATTTGACAGCTGTTCAGCTAGAAACCGAATCTGCAGCAAGCAAAATTGCTGTTTCTCCACAAGGTGCGCAAGATGCTATTGCTGCCTTGGGCCAGAAACTTGATGATTTTGCAGAATTGTTGACGTTTAAATGTTGAATATATCTTTGTGCTGTACCATACAGTTTTTGCATTATTGCGCATTAAAATAACATCGTACAACAAAGAAACCTCATAAACCAACTGATGAAATGCAATTTCATACAACTGATTTCAGAACTTGTTGGCATTAAATAGCAAAAAAAAGCAATTTTTGCATATTTTCAGTGTTTTTGTTGTTTGCTGTAGCTACATGAGGCAAAGAATGTTTTTATGTTGTTGTTGGTATTTAATTCCATAAAATATTGGATTTTTCTGCCACAACAGATTCAATGTCAAATTTGGCAATGATAAACTTGTAGTATACAAACGTGTATTTAAAGACTGTCTTGGCTATACTACCACCGAGGCCTCGAGACACGAGCTTATATACCATTCTTGATATACAACTTAGTAAGCAAACGATATGATTTCGCAAATCTTTGTGTTTTTGTGAATAACATAGTTTTTACAACAAATGATTTTGTGACAAGTTGTAAATTAATGCATTTTTTAAAAATAAACGCATTGTTACAATAGTGACTAATTGCAAATTTTGACAATTACTATTTTGTATGCTGCCAATAATTGCTTTTTGTCCTGAAACCCCCATTTTTCTACTACTTTATATATAAACATATATCAAACAAATAAACAGCGAATATATTCATAATAAAATTACTGCCAAATTTTCGAGTTGCAAGGTTCTATCATGTAAATATTTTAAACTTGAAAACATTGGATTGTATATTCAATTTAGGTTCAAGTTTCCTTATGAAGACTGATTCAAGAATGTGCAATGCGGAGTTTGACGATTGTTGTCAAGAATGTGCAATGCGGAGTTTGACGATTGTTGGTTCGATTTAGGCCAAGAGCCGGTGATTGAAAAATTATCAGGACTACATTGATGTTTATATTTTTGCAATGTTCTGATATTGCTGATGTTAGATTGGATGTGGACGTGGTGGGCACAAGGGTCCGATCAGAGATTTGTATGTGTTCGCAAATACGCCTAAAAGTTGGCGATTAAAGGAGCCAACGTAGCCCGATAAACAATCAGGACAAGTGTACTGGTAAACAATGTTAGAGCGTAAAAGCGGGGGATGTGATATCCTTAAAGTTAAAAAATTGTGAAATTCGTTTTTTGGCTTCAAAAATGATTCTAACTTGGACGTTGTATTTGTCGAGATATTGCTTGCATAGTTTTTTAATGTCGGCTTTTAATCTATGCGAATGGGAGCTGAAAAAAGGGAATTTGAGAATAATAAACTTTTGTGGTTCTACCTGGCTACTGTTGTTGTTTCTAGTTGTTATTGCTGCGCTTTGTTCTTGGTTTGTTCTTTGCGTCGCGGTATGGCTGTTTGTGGTCACCGAATCAGAATTCGTACTATTACGTTCAGGAATATTAGGAAATTAAATTGTGACGTTGTATCCCTGTTAATAAAGCGATAAATACATTGTGGAGTAAAATTGGTGTTACATTTTTTGTGAAAAAAATTGGCGAAGGACCTGTTTATAAATTTTTCCGGAAAATTGTTGGTGTTTAGCAAATTGGCTAAAAATCTTAACTCATTGGCAATTTCGCTAAAAACCAATTGCTGTAAACTTGAACAATCGTATCGGATTATGGGTACCTGTAGCATATTATAGTTTTATTTTGTTCCATTTCAATCATTTTATATCGTGTTAAGTTTAATTGTGTAACATGTCATTTCACAATAGCGGTTCCAACAATGACACTAATTTTACCGGTAAGAACAGTTCCCAACTAGCATTAAGTGCAATCGAAAAACTGATCAAACAAGTTTTCAATGACGGCATTTTCAATGGTATAAAAACTAAATATGGTCATAAATACCTTAAGTTTTTTAGAACCTGGCTGGATCTTTCCGTGAAAACAATGAAAGCTGAAGAAGACATAACGTTTCTAAAGACCTGCATAGAACTTTAGGTTTCACCAAAATTTTTCAAACTTAAAAACCCTATCATCCGCCGTAATATTGGTAATTTCAATCACCTTAAACTAAAAATACTGAATGGCGAAATCAACCATAAAACTAATAAAATTAGACTCCTTGCCACACAAATTCAGACCCAAAGAAGCAACCTTGAGGACCGAGTCCAGTTTTTAGAAAAATTTGTTATATCGTCATATGTACGTTGGTTTACTGAGTTTAAGCGCAGTAAAATTAAAATAACACACAATAAGACGTTGCTACAGCTCACGGCGCTCACCAACAAAAGGTATGCTATTCTTGATACTACTGGTACTGTTTTGAATTTATCTATTAAGCGATTAAATCATTTGCAACTTAAGGCTTTATCACTGGGACCTAAGTTTGTTGTTTCGTCTAATAAAACGTTGTTCGAGAAAATTATTGTTCAATGCGAGCTATTTGCCAATAACATTATTAAATGTTGTAATATCCCGACTCTCCCGTATCAATTTAGCAGCAGTTTACGCAACAAAATCACTAGTACCATTGAGTTAGCTAAAAAGTTTAAAAACCACCCTAATATGGCCAGCATTTGGTTAGACAACCTGAAAGAACTGGCTTGTGATAGATCCATTGTTATCACTAAGCCAGATAAGGGCAATGGAATAGTTATTTTGAACAAATCGGATTATGTTAAAAAAGACATGGATGTCTTGTCAGATTCTTCTGTTTTTGTTAAAATTGATGACAATCTGGATAATGTGTATAACCATACTATTCATTTTGAAGATAAAGTTCGTTCTATTGTTAATCATTTAGTTAAAACGAAATCTATTAACCAAATTTCAGCGAAGCAGTTGAACCCAGCAGGATCACGATTACCCCTCCTTTACGGTCTACCAAAAACGCATAAACCCAGCATCCCAACCAGACCCTTTATGTCAGCTGTTAACTCGGGCTGTCACGAACTGGCGAAATGGTTAGACACCATCCTAAAACCCATCAGCCTCAATGAATTTACCACAAAATCGTCTTTCGAATTCGTTAACGAACTCAAAAATTTGAATTTGAAAAATAGAATAATGGTGTCGTTTGACGTAAGTTCCTTATTCACTAACATACCTCTTGACGAAACCGTTCAAATTATTTCGAATTCATATATCCAATATAAAATTTGTACCAGCACTCCACACGACCTACTTATAAAAGCCATTAAAGCCTGCACCTCCAATTTACTGTTTGTTTTCAATGGCAAGGTGTTCAAACAAATCGATGGGGTAGCCATGGGCTCCCCCTTCGGACCCGTTATGGCTAACATTTTTATGGTTGATTTGAATCTAGAATCATGGACAAACTACCCCCACAAAAAACCCGCCTTTTATAGACGTTACGTGGACGATACTTTCGCCGTGTTCGATGATTTCGCCCAAGCCAAGTCCTTCCTTGAAATTTTGAATTCACAGCACCCTAAGATCCGTTTTACCATTGAAACAGAGAATAATTGCAGTTTATCATTTTTGGATTTAAATATAGTCCGTGACCCAATAACAGGCATTGTTCACACTGGCATTTACCGCAAGCCTACCTATACGAACCAAATCATGAATTTTAATACTGACTTACCCAATAACTACAAAAATAACCTTATTCAGTGTTTATTGCATAGGTGCTTTACTTTGACCACTGATAATAAGCTCTTTGCTAATGAGTTAAGATTTTTAGCCAATTTGCTAAAAACCAACAATTTTCCGGAACAATTTATAAACAGGCCCTTCGCCAATTTTTTTCACAAAAAAATGTAACACCAATTTTACTCCACAATGTATTTATCGCTTTATTAACAGGGATACAACGTCACAATTTAATTTCCACTTTTATCGACAAATTAATTCAAATTCAGATCCTGCAACATATTCGGATAATATTCCTGAACGTAATAGTACGAATTCTGATTCTGTGACCACAAACAGCCATACAGCGACGCAAAGAACAAACCAAGAACAAAGCGCAGAAACAACAACAGTAGCCAGGTACAACCACAAAAGTTTATTATTGTCAAATTCCCTTTTTTCAGCTCCCATTCGCATAGATTAAAAGCCGACATTAAAAAACTATGCAAGCAATATCTCGACAAATACAACGTCCAAGTTAGAATCATTTTTGAAGCCAAAAAACGAATTTCACAATTTTTTAACTTTAAGGATATCACATCCCCCGCTTTTACGCTCTAACATTGTTTACCAGTAAGTACACTTGTCCTGATTGTTTATCGGGCTACGTTGGCTCCTTTAATCGCCAACTTTTTAGGCGCATTTGCGAACACAGACAAATCTCTGATCGGACCCTTGTGCCCACCACGTCCACATCCAATCTAACATCAGCAATATCAGAACATTGCAAAAATTATAAACATCAATGTAGTCCTGATAATTTTTCAATCATCGGCTCTTGGCCTAAATCGAACCAACAATCGTCAAACTCCGCATTGCACATTCTTGACAACAATCGTCAAACTCCGCATTGCACATTCTTGACAACAATCGTCAAACTCCGCATTGCACATTCTTGAATCAGTCTTTATAAGGAAGCTTGAACCTAAATTGAATATACAATCCAATGTTTTCAAGTTTAAAATTACATGATAGAACCTTGCAACTCGAAAATTTGGCAGTAATTTTATTATGAATATATATATCAATATTCAAATTTTGCATATGCAAATGAATAATAGCTTAGGCATAGATTAAGCTGAGACTCTGGTTGGACGGACGGAGGACGGACCGTGTTCATGCATCTGCAATAGGATACCCCACGTTTAACACGTTTAAGGCTTAGGCCTATGCATGGGTAAAAACACACAATGGTTTAAGGTTAGACTATGTATGTTAGAACCCATATGTTTTAAGGCTTAGGCTTAGGTAGACCCTTATGCTTTAAGGCTTAGTCTTAGGTAGACCCTTATGCTTTAAAGCTTAGGCTGAATTAGGTCCCTAATGCAATAAGGCCTAGGTAGATCCTAATGATTTAAGGTTTATCCTGAGGTAGGACTAGAGATATGCCGATTAATCGGCATCAATAATAATCGGCATCGACACTGTAAAAAAATTGCCCATTCTTTGATAACAGTCAGCTGGAATGCTATTAGATTCATTTCTGGACACATATCTGGTATCTGGTTTAGAAAACTGTTATCTCTTTTGCGTCTGTGTTGGATAAAATTTATTGAAATGAACCGTTCTTATAAAATTCTAATCGTTTATGATGGTCAAGGTTTCATTCTTCATAAAATTATGTAATGTAGTATCCTATCTGTTTATTATGCACAGTGTACTAAAGGGGGAATCGGCATCGGCAAAATTTCAAAATAAGAATCGGGAAAAATTTTGGTATCGGCACATGCCTAGATAGGACCCTAAGGCATTAAGGCCAAGGTAGACTCTAATACTTTAAGGCTTAGGCAGACCCTAATGCTTTAAGGCTTAGGCTTAGGTAGACCCTAATGCTTTAAGGCTTAGGCTTAGGTTGGACCCTAACGCTTTAAGGCTTAGGCTTAGGTAGACCCTTATGCTTTAAAGTTTAGGTAGACCCTAATGCATTAAGGCTAAGGTAGACCCTAATGCTTTAAGGCTTAGGCTTAGGTTGGACCCTAACGCTTTAAGGCTTAGGCTTAGGTAGACTCTTATGCTTTAAAGTTTAGGTAGACCCTAATGCATTAAGGCTAAGGTAGACCCTAATGCTTTAAGGCTTAGGCTGGACCATAATGCTTCAAGGTAAGGCTTAGGTAGACCCTTATGCTTTAAGGGTTACGTAGACCCTTATGCTTTAAGGCTTAGTCTTAGGTAGACCCTTATGCTTTAAAGCTTAGGCTGAATTAGGTCCCTAATGCAATAAGGCCTAGGTAGATCCTAATGATTTAAGGTTTATCCTGAGGTAGGACTAGAGATATGCCGATTAATCGGCATCAATAATAATCGGCATCGACACTGTAAAAAATTGCCCATTCTTTGATAACAGTCAGCTGGAATGCTATTAGATTCATTTCTGGACACATATCTGGTATCTGGTTTAGAAAACTGTTATCTCTTTTGCGTCTGTGTTGGATAAAATTTATTGAAATGAACCGTTCTTATAAAATTCTAATCGTTTATGATGGTCAAGGTTTCATTCTTCATAAAATTATGTAATGTAGTATCCTATCTGTTTATTATGCACAGTGTACTAAAGGGGGAATCGGCATCGGCAAAATTTCAAAATAAGAATCGGGAAAAATTTTGGTATCGGCACATGCCTAGATAGGACCCTAAGGCATTAAGGCCAAGGTAGACTCTAATACTTTAAGGCTTAGGCAGACCCTAATGCTTTAAGGCTTAGGCTTAGGTAGACCCTAATGCTTTAAGGCTTAGGCTTAGGTTGGACCCTAACGCTTTAAGGCTTAGGCTTAGGTAGACCCTTATGCTTTAAAGTTTAGGTAGACCCTAATGCATTAAGGCTAAGGTAGACCCTAATGCTTTAAGGCTTAGGCTTAGGTTGGACCCTAACGCTTTAAGGCTTAGGCTTAGGTAGACTCTTATGCTTTAAAGTTTAGGTAGACCCTAATGCATTAAGGCTAAGGTAGACCCTAATGCTTTAAGGCTTAGGCTGGACCATAATGCTTCAAGGTAAGGCTTAGGTAGACCCTTATGCTTTAAGGGTTACGTAGACCCTTATGCTTCAAGGCTTAGGCAGGGTCCTAATGCTTTAAGACTTAGGTAGACCCTAATGCTTTTTAGGCTTAGGTAAAAGCAGGACCGTAATGCTTAAGGCTTAGACAGGAACCTAATGCTGTAAGGTTTAGTTAGGATTATGCTTAAACTATTGCATCTAGAACCTATGCTAAGGTTTAGGCTTATGCTTAACTAAAATAGTTTTTTTTCCAAACTTATGCTAAGGTTTAGGCTTATGCTAGACTTATGCTCAACTAATACAGTAGCAGGTTTAATCTTAACACTTAAACATGATGTGCAGTTCTAATAGTATTTAACCACGAAACTCCCCGCACCGTATATAAATTTACTTAACATATAGACAAAATATAAAACAAGATATAATAAATATGACCAAATATATTGTTTCTATCTTTTTCTTTATAAGGTACCTAAAATAAAAAATTGTACTATAATATGCTAAAAGAAAAAGTTAAAACCTTTGTTTCAAACACGAGTTATAACCCCCTCATGGGACCCCACGTAGATGGTTGCCCCAGGAGAGAATCTACAAAGTGACTAGTATTTCAGTTTGAAAACATTGCCATGGGTCCCGCGCGTTTGTCACTGTTAGTCACCCTGAAGACCCTCCAATGGGACAGCCACCTTCGTGGGGTCCCATGGGGGAGTTATAACTACTATCATGGATACAGCGAATCTATAGACAACAGCCAAATGCTCATGGTAGGCGTACAGCCAGGAATGCATTGCAGTATCGTAATAACAGTTTGCAAACTAAGAAAAAATTAATCAGTTTGCAAACTAAGAAAAAAATTAATCAGTTTGCAAACTAAGAAAATTCATTCCAGAATACGATTAAATTACCTGTAGACTACGCCATGAAGATATGCCATCAATTATAGGTATTTCAAACTCAACTTCAATTTCATTCCAGTAGACTCACTAGGTAGCGCCATTCAGTCTGCGTGCACGAATTTGATCCTTCTGTAAATATTTAAATTCGTAGAAGCTCTAAAAGTTTATTGTACATAAACTCGTAAATTTTAGATATATTTCTACAGTTTAATCTAGTCCCGGACTATGTAAAATTAAACGCGATTCAATTCCTGTATATGTACACTTTTGCAAAAATTCATTCCAGGTAATAAAATTTTAAGAATATTTAATATTTACTTTCTTTTGAAATTGCAAATTTTAAAATCATTCAATTCCTGCATGCTGCTTTTCAAATTACAGTCAGTTTGCAAACTGAAATTTATTCATCAACGCGCGATCACGAATTGAAACTGAATATAATGGGAAGTTTCTCTTGTGATAAATCTTATCAAAAATTTTAAAATTCAGTTTGCAAACTGGAATAAAATATTTTACAAATTTATTAATTTGTCGGAATGACTGGAAATTTTCCACCACGGTGTCACTCCTTACTGTGGACCTTGCATAATTTTGTATATATGTTGCGCAAACATCTCCTTCTCATTGGGGTTCAGTGTACGAAAACACTTATTTTGACGGCTTTGAGTGCTAAGTTATAAAATATTTTATACTTTCCCAGGTCTATAAACAGACCATTTTTGTGGCGTAGAGCATGCAAAGCTCAGAGTAATACTTCAACGGACGGCGAAAGCTGCCGTCGTACTCTCAACGCTGTGGGCAGCAAGGTGCCGTTGGGCTGAGTTGGCGGACTGGCGCTCCTGATTGGCTGCACGAACGTGCTATAGCAGCATATAGCCCGCCTTTTTGTAATTTAAACTTAGCTTGCAAACTTGTATGGTAAAATAACATTAAAAGACACTAAAAATCTTACCTACACTGTAAAAAATGCGGAGTCAAATTGATTCTCTCGGAAACAGGCTTTTCCTGACTACACAAACTGACTCAAAATTCGACTCCGCTAGAGTCAAATTCGATTCATTGAATCGCTCAATGAGTCGAAGTTGACTCTGGCGGAGTCAAATTTGACTCAGTTTGAGTAGTCAGGAAAAGCCTATTTCCGAGGGAGTCAATTTGACTCCCCATTTTTACAGTGTAGCTGATGCCTTCTACTGTAATTAATTACAAACCGGATATCTATGTTAGACACTAAATTTAGTCCATAATACAAAATCCATTTCCGGGTGCTTGTTTTACGCCAAATATTGCATTGAAAAGCTTTTTAGTTGAAAGCTTCATTCCACATTCGTAACTATTTTGCTTTCTGCAGAATAAAAAATCATAGTGCGAATATATCGTTTGAACATCAAAATTTCCAATGTAGAATTCAATGTTTATTTACCTATTATTCTATCATATTCATAGCATATGACTATTGATCATTGCCGCTAGCAAAAACAAGAGTCACTGCCCGAATCGTTGACGATAAAACTGATAAACAGTTGCAGCACAAATCAACAATATTTACATGAAATTATGCCTTTTTAAGTAAAACATTGTAATAGACAAAATAAGGGTTTCTGCCGAAAACACGTATTTATTGTGTTGATGGCCAATGTTACTTTAAGGGGCATTAAGCGTATTCCTAAGCCTAAGCCTAAGCCTAAAACTTACTCTTTTATAGACCCACCAGAAACATGGACGCCTCTAAAAGTAACATTGATCGTTTTGATGATTCAGTGACATTTTGGAAAATTTCAGGATCAGTCAAGAAGATACAGTGAAATCAAACAGGCTGAAATGCCTCCAGCAGAAGCAGCCAGAAAAACAAAAGAATTTCGTTGCCCTCCCCGAGAACAGGCAGGATTTATATGTTTGTTTAGTTTTGCAGTTTCAGTCATTCCTACAGAAATAGCTATGTTTGGGTCATTTTCCTATCCTACTTTCGACTGTTAAATGCAGTTGTTAAAGTAAAATGCATACCCAATTTTATGTACCTACTAATGCGGTGCATATAACTAAACGCTTGTATCAATTATTTCTTCGTTTATTTCAGATGAACCGGCTATTAAATTTCAAGAAAATTACTGGCGAAGAACCTGAAGAAGACGATGCCGAAAAAGATCAAGAAGAAGGATGCCCAATGCCTGAACATCTCCAGGGACAACTTGTTAACTATCACGAAACACTGTTGACTCATGTTCGGCCACCAGTTCCCAAAAAAGTGGAAGAAGAAGATGCTACTGTATTTATTATTTACTACGTGCTTGTTGTTAATATATGCGCAATTAAAAATAACAATAAGATATATTGCGGTGACGTAGGTGATTTTAACTGAACCGGCTGTTCTGCACTCATAGCTGTATAGACGTTTCAAGCTCATCATTGAGAAATCTGTAAACTGTCTGCTCAGAAACGATGATAATGGCTGGGTTTCTGAAACTTACTTACGTGTTTACTTAAGTTATATTCAAGTAACTACTTAAGTTGACGACTTAGTAAAAATACTTCGTGCAAAATCAAATAAACACCAAATGTCCGCCATTGTCATAACAAGAAAGTAATTGTTTTGCTTTATATTAAGAGGCATCATGAGTCTGCAATTTCAATTAGACCAAGCTTAGTATGCCTGAGCGGTAAATTTGTAGTATACCAAATTTATTCAGCGACTTAAGTATTTACTTAAGTACGCTTTTAAAAACGACTAAATCGTTAAGTAATTACTTAGCACGTAAGTAATTAAGTACTAAGTCGCACTTAAGTAGGGTTTCGGAAACCCAGCCAATATTTAATAAAATAGATTTGTAACTATTGGAATTTGATTGTTTCACAATAGTTTTTAAAAATAAGTCATATGTAATGAAAAGTTACTGATCATTGTCAGAACACAAGAGTCAAAAATAGGCTTTTTATAACACGTGAATCAGTTTGGATATTGCTTCAATTTGAGTCTTTGAAAGAATTGTGTTACATCAAATCATTATTTAAGAATGTCATTAAGCGTAACAACAGAATATAGTTAATTAACATTTCCTTCAGTGATGTAAATATAACTCATTGTATTCGTAAATTTTATTTATTAAGGATGTTGCTGAAGAACTTAGTTGGGTTGACAAGCTGGCGAACCTTGTTGTCCGCGTTCCGCCAGAAGAGCCGGAGCCTGAAGTGGATCAGACTCTGCAAGGAGATTGTAAGTTGAAAAAAGTCAACAATCTGATTTGTATGAAGCTGGTCACACTGCAAATAATTGTGAGTCAAATTGACCCTCTTCGAAATAGACTCCACGTCTACTCTCTGAGTCGCATGTATGACTCTGGAGGAGTCGAATTTGACTCAGTTGTGTAGCCCTGTACAGCCTATTTCGGAGAGGGTCAATTTGACTCACCATTTTTTGAAGTGCACTTAAATGTAGACTAGCAATTTATAGATCAGCAAACTTTGAAGCATCACTATAATTTCATTTGTATCTCATCTACAACATGTAAGCAGTCTGTGTTTGGGATAGAATAATTTATTTTTATAAACAAGAGACTAAAATTTGTCAGCAACTCTTGTCTCTTAGCATCGATTTGTGAAATTACCTCTCGTTATCTTAATTTTAGCATCGGTGAAACAGTTCTTGCCGCAATTGACAATTTTCCATTTTGTCAAATTTGATTAATTTTTTTAGCAAAATTTCGGCGAATGATTATTGAAAACATTACAAAATGGGCGGCGGAAGCAGTTATAGAAAGTACAACTTTGATGCGAAATATGTTTGCATTGCTACTGCGGCAGTACCGTGGAGTTGAAGAGGTAATTGTTGTTTTGAAATTCTTTTGTTTGTTGGCCCTAATTGATACATTGGATAGCGAATACTGCAGCAAAAGCTTGTAATTTCAGTGTACCATATCCAAATTGTGAATTAATTTTGTTTAATGACTTATATATGTCGAAGTGGAAATTACTCTAGCGTTTGTTTTTCACGTTTCAGATAATCGACTCCTTAGAAAAGTGCTACGTGATTGCCCCTCGCAATATTGTTGACATTGAGCAACTGTTGGTATACATGACTAAGATTCGCTGTCTGCTAACTGTTCAAACGGAAGCACTAGAAGAGGATATTATAAAGTTATCTCTGTGGTGAGTGCAAAAACTACCATGGTCCAATCAACAACATAATAGTAGTGTGAATGAAATTGAACGGATGAAATGAATTTCTATAATTATATGTGCATACATACATATAAAACATAATATCTACACACTAAATAAATTGTCTTATAATTTTCAGGCTCGTACTTTCTTAAATTTTCAGGACATAAATGTCTTGTATTTCAGACATTAATGCAAGTTGTTATTAGTTTTAATATTTTAAAACGTTTATATTTCAGGTACATCGTGAACAATAAAGTGTTCTTTCAGCATCCAGATTTGATGCGGCTTTTGTTAGTGCACGGAAATGTCATGAGTGTTATGATGAACATTTTAAGCCGATCACAACAAAACGCTGAGGCTATGGAAATGCACGGTGAAGGTGAAGAGGAAGGATCTACAGAAGGAGGCCCTCGAGTAAGAAGCTGAACTGGAGGCTAAATTGGGTTCGACACAGCTGCTCTCAAGAAAATAGTTTCGCATTTTCTAAACAAGTTTTATCTCGGCTAAGTACTTATAATCTTATAAAATTGATATCGACTGGACTAGAAATCACAATGTTTCTATCCTTCGTGAATACCACATTGTCTTGGTATTAATTCAGCTTTGGATTTTCTCAGTTTCACGTACATAAATCGCAGGAAAGATTTTCTTGGGTGTCGGGTTAAACAATGAGCTACGGTTCAAACATAATTGTCAACGCATTCTTTTATTTTTAACAAAACCATTTTTGTTACATAAAGAATTTTGCAATATATCCAACTTCGGTTTTCAATTGTGTCATTTTGTCATACTGAGTTAATGAAAATCTTGGCCCATGTTACTTTAAGGGGCATCCAGGTTTCTGATGAGTCCAAAAAGTAGGTTTACATTCTAGATTACATTTTTTGCTTAGGCTTAGGAATACGCTTAATCTACTGTTACGCCCCTTAAAGTAACATTGGCTAAAATCTTTATAAATAACGTAATTAGCCACAAAATGCGTTAGTTGTTCGTTTCATTACCGCCTGATCATGAGACTTGCGCTCACTTTAGATTTGCTGAAAATTGTTATATACATGTTTTGTTTGCAGGTAAACCATATTTTGGATATAAACATTTGGTTTTTAATAGTGCTGAGTAAGTCAAAAACTAGTTCCGTTTCTGGCTGTTTGATAATTGGGCCCATGCCAAGATCAGGGCGGAACGTTTTTCTGTGGGACTAGAATACAGTAAACTCAATCTTTAGACTAATCTTTTTGCTTGGCTTAGGCTTAGGCTTAGGCTAGGCGTAGAAATAAACTGATTCTTACGCTAAATCTTAGGCTTAGGCTTAGGAATATGCTTATAATACTGTTCCGTCCCTGTTCTTTACATGGCCGATAATTACATGCAGAGTGTTCGAAATTTTTCTTAATTGTGACAATATTGTTGTAGGATACGTCGGAAATGGTCGTTTCGTGCTGTAAATTTTTGTGTTTTTTCTGTCGAACATCGAGACGAAATCAAAAAGCGATGTTTGAACACACGTCTTATTTATTGGATAATGCGTCTATGATGCTCGGTTAGATTTGAGCAATTTATTTTAGATTGCTGAATTCGCTCTTTTATACATGACATTGAACTTTTGTACACTATTGCGTGGAAAGTAAAATTTAATCACTTTAACTGTAATTTGCCAAAATTATGATTTCACCACTGGCATTGTTGGAGCATTATAACAGCTGGTCTTTTTGTTTAGCCAAGAAATATAGTTTAGCAATTTGGTCAAAGCCGGTTGGCTTTAATTACAGTAAAATCTAGATATTTAGAATGTTTGAACTAAAATGTCCAACTTATGCTATGCTAATTAGATGGCACACACTGCAAAAAATGTTGAGTCAAATTGACTCCCTCCGAAATACGCTCTACGGGACTACACCAACTGAGTCCAATTCGACTCCGTCAGAGTCAAACGTGCGACTAAGTGAGTCGAATTTAACTCTGGGGGGAGTCGAATTTGACTCAGTTTTTGTAATTCCGTAGAGCCTATTTAGGAGAGACTAAATTTGACTCATCATTTTTTGCAGTGCATGTATACGTATATTTTGCAACATATTGCAGCTAGACCATCCGTACGCGGCTCGGTGCCTCTCGACGTTGCGTATTCATCGTTTATGGACAACAACGAACTAGCGTTAGCACTGAAAGAAGAAGATTTAGACAAAGTTACTATATATCTTGGTCGTTGTGGTTTAGCTGTAAGTGTTTTTTCAGCTGGACAGTGCGCCAAATCACTGTACCGGTGTCTTTAAGAGTATATCTTAATGATTTAGTACTAAAACTATGTTTTATTTTTAACGGATTTTTGAAAACATTTTAAGCAAAACAGTAACTATTAAACATGGGCACTATACTCGTCATGTGACGCCATTCGTCGCCGTGTAATATCATACACGAGCAATTCGAGTATGATATCGCTATGTGGCGGGTGATGAGATGCTGACGTTTAGCCATGTGCGGCGACGACGCCGACAGAAAGATGCATGCGAGGACGACGCCGCACGACATGTATAACGCCGCAAAAATTATCAGAAATCAAATTAGAACTGTTGAGAAAACGCTGTGTCTTTAATAAGTGTTACCAAGAGTGCATAATACAAGAGTGTGCAACTCTTGCAGTTTCGCATGGTACAAAATGCACCATCGGGCGTTGCGTTTTGGCTGACCTCCCTTATTTAGAGGGGGGTTATTGTCAGGGTGCGACCGGATATCCGTTTCTGGTTTAATATCCGGTAAAAACTGATATCCATATCCGTTATCCGGTATAAACCTACCGGATACCGGATATTTACGGTTGTGTACGTACGCGAGAGAAAGCTAAACGCATTTTTGCATTAAAATAGTTCCGTTTATCAGCAGTGATTATGAATTTGATAACAGACGAGAACCTTGAGCGCGCTAAAAATACAACGAAAAATAAATTATTTTAACATATACGTACAAAGATCCGGTATCCGGTTCCTGTTCCGGTAAAAAATTCAATATCCGTATCCGGTTCCAGTATCCGGTAAATTAATGTCCGGTCGCACCCTGGTTGTTGTCACATGCAAAACCCTAAATTAAGCTATATGCGGATCCTATTTCTTGTGGGATACATAAAGTGTCATGGTTTGCACAGGTTGTACCCCTCCTCTAATTAAAGGGGGGTAGGCAAAAAGGCAACGCGTGCCGGGTACATTCTTTTCTACACAGAATGTACCCAGTGCGCATACTCTTGTTTATGCATCATCCACTCTTGGTGTTATAAATCAATTATTTGCAGGCAAACTCGGAACTGCTGCAAAAAGGATATCCCGATATTGGTTGGGATCCAGTTGAAGGCGAACGATATTTGGATTTCTTGAAATATTGCGTATGGGTTAACGGTAAAAACAAATCACATACTTCAAATGGTGTACTTGATAGCGGTCGTATTTACAAAATTTGAATGATCATAATCAATGTCCAAAATGCCGATGAACCCACTACTTTAGTAGAATTTCAGCAATGTTTTGAGAGCATCAATATTTTTAAATGCGTTGACAGCAAAGCATGAAGTATTCGATCGTGAGTTATTGATTTCAGTACCTATTCAGATATCCAAATACCATGGGATATTGGCCTCTGCGGACAAGTGAAAGTACCGGTTACTGCAAAAACACTAAAATTGATCAAAGAGCATATGCGTGCTTCTGTAGCGCATCCGGCGTTGTCCAAGCTGCACGGCGAAGATAAGCCACACGCGAAGGCCGGATGATTGAATAGGCACTGTTTTTGCAATCAATATCGTTTGTAATTAATATTGTAAACAACCGACATAAACTAACATACAATTGCTATACCCAGGTGAAAGTGTTGAAGAAAATGCAAATCTGGTAATACGGCTACTAATTAGGCGACCGGAAGGGCTGGGACCGGCATTGAAAGGCGAAGGCGAAGGATTGTTCCAGGCGTTCAAAAATTCAGTGCTTATGTCGCAACAAGTTCGTGGATACAATAACCACGTGGAAATTTTATCTGCTGAAGAAATGGAGTAAGAGTCTGTACAGGCCCGTAGCCAGGTCACCTTGCTATGGGGGACTAAAATTATTCAGGAGGGGCATTTAAGGGTTTTTAATGACTTGCATGCAAGGTTGAAAATTTTCTAGAGGGGCTGAACACCCCTGCCCCCTACGGGCCCGAGTCTGTATTAGCTTGCATCCAAAATCAGTTACTCATATACCTAAATGCGTATAACAATGGTTTAATGGATGTAATTTGGTGCTTATCTAACTTTTGCTCTGCTTAACAGAATGTCTTTGTTGAAATTTTCTGTATACCAATGGGTGGTATGAAAGTTTTTGGTTGCTTTCTCCGGTATGAACTTTGTTTCAGTACGTGAATGTATAGTTAATTTGAATGTTGCTAACACATTTTATATTGACGCGTTTCAAAGTAGCGACGCTTCTCCAGCAGTGTATCCAAAAGGACTCCGTTTTTTAGTAAAATAACTTCTGATAAGGAGCCTACCGCGAACACCGCACCTCGATTTTAGCATTTTTTATAAAAATTTCTCAATAAAAGTTCTACCATCTATATCAAGCATCTTTCCGCTGGGTTGACCATCAGCTTCTTCCGTACGTTGAGCTAGTTGTATCCGCTTTGTTATTGCAAGTTATAAAGTAATTTATATATACAGTTGACCTGACAATCCTTGGCAAAAAGAGTTTTTGTTTTGTTGACTGCTCACTAGAGATGACTTCGTATTTTCCGTGCCGACTAAAATTCAAGGAATCTACGACAATTCGTCGGCCGACAACTTATCGCCCAACAGTGTCCTAAAGCGTATTAATATATCTAAGCATAATCTTAAGCGTAATTGTAATTTTAACCTAAAGCCTATGCTGGTCAACGAATTGACGAGTCGATGAAAGTTCAAATTACAAGTTGTCATTCGACCAGTTGTCGGATGACCATTTGTCGTGAAAGCAAATTCAGGAGCAGATCCAGAAAGAGGGGCTTGTTGGCTGTCCGTGCACATCATTTGTATTAAAAGTTTGAATTGTCAAATATAAAATCGAGACATATTTCATTCGCTACTTTCTGATCTTCACATATTTTTTATTCGGTATACCAAAATTTCATTAGGAATTTCAATTTCGGAGGTGTCCGCATGTGCATCCGAAAAAATAATGCGGATCTTTCCACATCTACATCTGCGTTTATTCTTGCGTATGTTTTTACTGAAATTTGCATTAGAAAATAGAATCTGTCAAACCTGTGAGTTACATATTTTTTCTCGATCCGCCTTTTGAAATTCTAGTTATACAGAAGTTGGCCCATGTTACTTTTAGGGCCGTCCCGGTGTTTGGTGGGTCTGTAAAAGAATGGGCTTAGACTACTTTTTTGCTTAGGCTTAGGTTTAGTTTAGGCTTATGATTAGACTTAGGCTTAGGAATACGCTTTTGCAACGCTTAGGCTTAAGCTTAGACTTAGGAATACGCTTAATCTATTGTTACGGCCCTAAAAGTAACATTGGCCCAGGGGTTTATCAACCGGAAGCGGTTAGATATATTCAAAATTTATGATTTATAGTGTTCGTACAGCAAGTCGAAATGTTAATTTGTTGTAGCATAAACAATGTGTTGTTGAACTTAACTGAGATTTTTTGTGCATTGTAAAGCCAATTATAATTCATTTCAGGGGTTATCCAACCAAAGAAGTTGAATGCGATGATTACATCGATTTGGGCGAAACAATTCTAAACTTTTATGCAACGTTGGTTGACTTGCTTGGAAAATGTGCTCCAGAAGCAGTAAAGTTTTTGGTTCATCATAGCGTTTACATGGTGTATCAGTTGCACATCAATCAGATTACTGAATAGTGTTTAATTTTAGTGCAGACTATAGCAGACTTAACTTGTACGTGCAAGAACTTCAATGTGTGGCTAATTGTGAAGCGGATTGTGTGACTTTGAGATTTGTCATAAATTGTAATGTTTGCTGATTTAACCCCTTCTCACATAGAGTTGACTATGGGCAACTCATCGCAGCGTATATACGTTAAATAATATATATCGAACAGTGTTTAACAATTGCAACACGTATACATAATACTAAATCACCACAAGACGTGAGACCCTATCGTTGTCGAGCGTCAAGCTCCTATAGTTGGGTGGTGATGGTAAACGCCTTTCACTCTAGTCACTACAGTTCGAATCCTAGCATAAAAGTAGGTTTCAGATGAAATAGAAAATATTCATGTGATAAAAGGTTAATACAAGTAACCATATAGCAATGCGGAGAACTTTAATTCGTCATGTTTGCAAATTTCAATCAACGCTCATCGTTTCTCGCTAAATTAGTAAATTTCCTTGACTTCAACAACAGGTAATGATTCGTGCTGGCAAAGGCGCAGCCATCAGAGCACGAGCAATTCTGCAATCGCTGATATCTCTCGACGATTTAGAATCAATCTTAGCAATTCGATTCACGATACCGGCGCCTGGACAGTTTGGCCCGAATTTAGGTAATTTGGAACTGTATATCAGTAATGTACCTGAAACGAACTAACGGAAACCGCATATTAAACAGTCTTAAATCCTATTCCGCTTGTCTATTCTCAATTTTGAAAAACCGGTGGAAAGTAAATTGATATAAATTGTTTTAGAAATTGGGTTCAATTTCTTTCATACGTACCTAAAATATTCTCAAACCTTGATATGGTTTGAAACAAAACTACTGTAGTGACCCGAATAAGAGGGGGTAATAAACGGGGGTCCTCGTTTTGAATCGCAATCAATAGGAGTCCGTATACCTAATAAAAGTCCGTAAGCGGATACAGTACCTAAACCCTAATTAGAGTCCATAAATGTCAATTATCCTGAATTATAGCGCATGACGCCTAAACTAAATAAAGTAGAGTTCGAGACTTCAAAGCATACTTAAGTTTTGCAAGTACATTCCTGTATAACCTTGCATTATTGCTCAAGCTTTTGATACAAGACAAATAAACGTTTAATTTAACGGATATTTGCAGTACCGGAGACATCAGTAACGAAGGGCGTCAGAGGGCGGGTTAAGAATAAATAACCGTCCGTAACCGAATAATAGAGGGATATCCTCTGGAGAGGCCAAATAAATATCAGTTCCCCCTATTAATCAAGTCACTACAGTAGCAAGACGCTTCAAATTTTGCACACGTTTACAACATTGAGTGAAAAATATTTACTATAACTGTAATTGGCCCATGTATAGAACAGGGCCGGAACAGTAGTATAAGCATATTCCTAAGCCTAAGCCTAAGCCTAACCGTATGGATGAGTCTATTCTTAAGCCTAAGACTAAGCCTAAGCCTAAGGAAAAAAATTAGTCTAAAGCTTAAACTGAGTCTATTATAGCCCCTCCGGAAAACAATCTGGCCCTGTTCTATGCATGGGTGAATGTTTTTGTATCCAGATTATATATTAGTTTTCGTAAACATACGGAACAACACGAAACTATCCGTATGCAGTATTATTTACCTAAATTTTAGTTCTGACCAAACCGTGTCCGCCGGGCATTCTGCCACTACACAAGCGCGCAGTTTTGCTCTTTTTCGATCGAGTCTACGGCATTAATGATCAGAAAATGTTTTTTGAACTGCTGGAAAACAGTTTTTTACCCGATTTACGTTGTACAGCAATGCTCAATGCGGTATTATAGATTTTATATTTCAATTCAAAATATTACCTAAGATAATTGAATGTTTAGTTATTAAACTACCGTCCTGATTATTTAGTTCAGCTGAAGAGATGGATGTAGCCTTTTGTAATGGTAAATTTTTTAATAATGATTTTAGTGCAAAATTAGCATTTTGTGTAAAGATAGGGCTCGCACGATCTTATAGGAATTCCTCAGAAGTTACACTTATATACCCTAATACTTAGAATAGAGATCAAGATTCATTGATGTTTTTGGCAAAGATTATGGCCCATGTAAAGAACAGGGGTGGAACAGTATTATAAGCATATTTTTAAGCCTAAGTCTAAACATAAGCCTAAGCCTAAGCGTAAGAATGAGCATAAGCCTAAGCCTAAGCCGAAGCCAAGCAAAAAAATAGTCTAAAGCCTAAGCTTATTGTGTTGTAGTCTCACAGAAAAACGTTCCGCCCCTGATCTTTACATGGGCCAAGATTATTATAACGGTTTCCAAGTACTTGATCATATTTTGGTGCATACTTGATTGCATTTTGGAGTTACATATCTGATAGATACATCTTTCCTTGTTCGACTATAGCGTTTGGTCCACTATCATTTTTAGGGGGATCGACCATGTCTAACCTCTCACACTGGTATTAAAGCCAAATTTTGCGCTAAAATTTCGTATATACTAAAACTGCGTTTTGGTCTCGCTCGCAGACTTTTTTGGGTATTATATATCACGCTGCACCCCGTAAGAAGTTTCTGAATCCGCCACTGGGCCGGTCTGCGATCTTATCACGCTGCAACTACTATTTTTAGTACATCTTTAGTTCTGTTCGATTGCTGAAAACATTGTCGCTGTTTTAGCATTAACGTTTCTGCTTCAATTTTAGCCCGGTGCACGTGACAGTGATATTGCTTTATCGTTAAATCGTTATTTGTGCAATTCCGTTCTGCCGTTACTAACAAGACACGCGCATCACTTCACAGACGGTGATCAATCGGCTGCTGCGTTATTAGATTCAACGTTGCATACAGTGTATCGTATGAGCAAACTAGCGACACTCACAAACACTCAACGCAGTTCAGTGACCGAGTTTTTAGTCGCGTTTTGTCGGTAAACCTACATAATATATTAAGGGAACCAAAGCGCCGTGGGCCTTCAAACCCAAATTATTTTGATCACAAAGATGTATTCTTTCTGGCTTCTCCACAGTTTTTAAATTTCCGCCGGGGGGGCGTTTCCTGGAGGGCCCCCAGGACTTTCCTGGGGGGGTAGCTAATTCTGCTGGGGGGGGGGGCAGTTTTCGTGGGGGCCCCATATGATCTGGGGGGTCCTGGGGGGCAGGCTTAAAATTTTGCAAGCGCGGATAACTTGTTGCTGCAAGGTACTTTCGAATGCTGTATGTCCTGAAACGGTTTTTATATAATTGTGCTTTTTTCAGTTCATTATTGAATTGTACTAGTTGTAACGTATTAAAAAGTTATGAGTACTCAGCGTATTTTGCTGGGGGGCATTTTGCGAGGGGGCGGCCTAAAATTCGCTGGGGGCCTTTCCGGGGGGCGGCAAAATTTTCGCCGGGGGGGAAATGCAAATTTCGAAAAGTGCTATGGCGCCCCCCCGCTGTGGAGAAGCCAGGTCTTTGACGATCTGCCAGTTTTATTTCAAGAGCCACTATTTTAGTTGTTTTATTGGCGGCGCCTCTCCAATTAACGTTTCTGATTACGATACTGTTATAAGATTTTGAGTTTTAACCATTTTTTATATTTCAAAGTAAGATTCAAATAAAGGTTTGTCGGTTTTAACCCGTTCTAACATTGGCATGACAACAGCTACTGATCTGAGCATAGCATTACGTTTGAAACAAACCGCTGTTTTCGTATACTTTGGTTAACAGTGTGTCCAAGACATTGAATTCAGTATAACTTTCATTTTCGAAGCAGTCGTTGTTATATTTTAGATTGGCTGACGCAATTTCAGGTTATTTTTATTTTGATTTTTGCATACCATTTTAGCGAATTGAAGCCAATTATGATGTTGTCGCTGCTTCGCACAGTGGTTATTGATATACCAACGCTTAACGACTATTCGAAGACTCCTTTACGAGTAATGGCAAATCATTGACAATAATTACACTGTTATTTTAAAATTGGTTCTCAAACAATCAGTAAACTAAAGCGGCCCATGTAAAGATAAGGGGCGGAGCGTTTATCTGTTGGACTAGAAAAGAGTAAGCTTAAGCTTTAAACTAATTTTGTTTTGCTTGGCTAAGGCTTAGGCTTAGGAATATGCTCATTCTTGCGCTTAGGCTTAGGCTTAAGCTTACGAATATGCTTATAATATTGTTCCGCCCCTGTTCTTTACATTGGCCGCTAAAGCTATGTATCGAAGATTAACTTTCTATAACAGAACACTGATGAGGAAGCTTTGTTCAAGGATTTATTCATAATAATTCCTTTAAATTTCAAGCTTAGTACTGAACGTTGCAATGGATTTCTAATCGCTTCCGTGTTTTCCAGCTATATCGATGCTAAGATTGGAACTTAATTTAGAAATTTACGTTTTGTTTGGTATATTTCACACCAAGGTAGTTTTGGAAACTGGTATCAAAATTAGCAACAAAACAACGCGGCTTGTGGCAAGTTAAGACTTAGGTTTTTTAATCTATCGTCACTTTCAGGCACAGGGGGACCAAATAATTGTAAATTCAGAACGTACAGCTTACTTTTAATCGGCTGAACGGTAAAATTTTTGTAAATACTTTTAGATTCAAATTATTATGCAATCACTTTTATTATTTTATCTGGCAAATGCAAGGCGCTATACAAATTTGCTTACATCAATTTAAGATTATGACACTCCATTACGAACGTTGCGGTCGTTATTACGGTACAGGATCGGCGCAAGATGGATACGCTTCTGAAGAAGAAAAACGCTTAACAATGCAACTGTTTCTAGGCATTTTTGAAGCGCTTTCGAAAAAAGTAAACGCCGATTTCTAGTATCGGTGTATTTGATCTGTTGTATTAAAGTGTCGTTTAGTACAACTTTAAAGCGTAAACCTATTTTGTTTCAAATCAACTTTTGTGTGAAGATCACAATAACATGGCTATACTTTAGATTACGTATCTGAAGATTCCTATTTAAAATAAGATTATTATATGTATTTGGGACTTAACGAGAAATTACTTTTTAACACCCAGGAATGCAATAATTATTTATTGTAGCCCTACGACCCTGGCCTGTTCGGTAAAGCGTTGTCATGTTTGGTTGCAATCGGTAGCGCTTTATCTCCTGATTACACGTTAACGCTTCAGTCAAATGACACTGTATCTGTTTCATCGACAGCTGCCGCTAAATCAGACAGCGCTTGGGTTCCATGTCCTGTTGATGTTGAAGAGTAATGCCCAAAAAAACTTTGATTTGGCTCTTTTACGTCACCTTCCCCATACACACTTATGCTTAATTTTTTAAAACGCTTTCCTGGCTCTTTGTCTAAGCCTAAATATTTATGCAAGCCTTTACCTAAATGCCTAAAACTGACCTAAGCCTTAACCTTAAGTGTGGCAGGGAAACTGTACAAGAAACGTCAGTTAAACACTACACTGGTTTCAATGAAAACGGGAATTTGTGCATTCGTTTGTATGAACGCAGTGGTGTATTTGTTAAACGGTAGAAGGTCTGAGTTTTCGATTGTAAAAAATATTACTGTCAGGACTCCGATATGTCTAAGCAAGCGAGATTGTAGTAATTTACCGTGTTTAAAAAGTCGTTACGTTAATATACTGTAGGTTAAATTCTCAATCCAACTAATAATATATCTGAGTATTTTTGAACAAGTTATCTGATTTTTGAAAAATACGAACATTTTGACCATTAGACTAGGATTTTTGGCCAATTCCAAATGCCCGCGGATTTTATGAAAGTTTGATCTTCAAAACTGGGATGTTACCCGGGAAATAGGGATTTTTAGAAAATCTGTTATTGCCGAAGGAATTGGGAGGGCCATGTTCTATACATGGATTGGGCTTTTGATACTGTTGTTTCGAGACGGTAGGAAATGTTTTGAACAAAATTAAATTTTAAACGATCTTCAGGAAAACAATTATCTTCCATTACAAATTTTGTTACGTCGCTGAATTATTATGGTTTCTTTGAAAAAATATGTTCATTGAGTGGAATTTGACTCTGGCGGTGTCGAATTTTGGCTCAGTTTGTGTAGTCCGGAAAAGCCTATTTCGGAGAGAGTCAATTTGACTCACCATTTTTGCAATGTATGAATTGAAATACACTTGTTTCAGCATTGAACTGTCTCCAGAATTAGAAGCATTCTGCGATCGATTTGCAGAACATTTTCACGACTACTGGGCAAGTAAAAAGGTATAAAAATACTGCCATCAAGAGTGTACTTAGAAGCAAAAAATATTGCAGCAGTGATTTTGAAAACATGGACCTGCTTTGAAATTTTTTCTATCTCTCTTACTTGTTTTCTTGGTTACAAGCCTGATGAAACTATTTTATTTCGGTTTGCTCGTTAAGAATTCACTCAATTGTCTTAACACATACCAAAATTTCGTTTGAATCAAGAAACGCTGATTGAAAATTACCCGTTTTTTCTCAATGCCAGTCAGAATATTTCATTGCTGTTTCAGCTTGAGAAGGGATGGACATATGGAGACCGATATGATCGCGTTCTTCAAAAACATCCTCGGTTGCGGCGGTTTCGTCGACTGAAAGAATTAGTGAGTCGCTGTGTAGTATTTTTAAATATCTTTCATTTATGATTTAGTATTCGGTTTTGGTTTAGGTTTAGGTTTGTAAAACGCTTACCTATGTCTAAAGGCTTAGCCTAAGCATAGGTCTTAACATTAAATAAGGAAGGACTGTACAAGAGACTATAACTGTAAGCAGTTGTAACAAACACTAGCCTTACTGGGTGCAAATACATTTCAACACCAGTTTTTTCAATCAGTAACAGGATGAAACTAGATATACACTTTCGATTCCAGTCAAAATCAGTATCTGTTTCCGTTATAGGAATTTCGAAAATTGTACTGTTTTTAAGCTCAAAATTAAGTAGCTATAAATCACGTATATATCTCGCAATTTTTCGTTAATTATAAATACTAGTCAAAGTGGTTGCAATATTTGTAACCTCAGCATCTTATATCGCAGTATATGTCTAGCGTTTTTAGTGTTTTTGCTCTCTATTCCGTTGCAACTCAAGATTTTAGTCTTGTGTGGATCTGATTGATGAGGTGGAACCCGTTATTTTACCTGACACAAGTCTAAACATTGCATAAAACTGGACAGAACACGTTGAAACAAAAATTTCCCTACTTTGAATTTTGTATCTCAACACAAATCATATTAACTAATTTGCATACCATACACATATGATATAGATCAGCTGGAACGCTGCCCAAAATACGTATGTGAGGCGGTCTAGCTTTAACAATAAGATTTGCGTGCCTCAATTGTGTTAGAAGAAAATTGAAATATCATTGAAACTTTTATACTTCCATATTCGTTTTATGTTCTCGTTTTCGTTATATACCACTATCCGTGTCTGTTTCCGTTATTTTTACTGCCCGTTTACTACATCATGATTAATATGTTTGTTGTCATTGCTCTAGACAAAACATAAGAAATGGATTCTAAGCCGTTGAACCCTCTCCTAATAATTTGACTTATTTAATATTGGAAACATTGCAGTCTAAAAAATTGTACTTTTTTGGTGCAATTAAAATTAAATATCCCGTTAATCACGCTTATTTGGTTTATCACTCGGTTTACTCCAAAGGTTTACCAACTGCTGGCATCCCTAAGTCATATGTAAGTACTTTACAAGAGTCCACCTGACACAGTTGGAGGCACTTGCGTCTAATTGCTTGCCTAAGCTTAAGCGTTGCAAAAACGAATCCCTAAAACTAAGCCAAAACCTAAGCAAAAAATGTAATCTAGAATCTAAACCTGCTATTTTATAGACCCACCAGAAACCTGGACGCCCCTTAAAGTAACATGGGCCTATACTTGTATAACTGAACATGTGTTGAATTTTTGAAGTTCAAACTTATTTTAGGATAATTTGTTTAGGAAAAAACGTTTTATAAAGAACGATGTATGGAATGTTTGCTTGCATTACTGTCCTGGGATTACGATATCGAAGTTACTGATGACGAAGCTTTGCAACGTGCCGAACAAGAATATGATGTATATACACTGTAAAAATGGGGAATCAAATTGACTCTATCGGAAATAGGCTTTTCTTGACTACACAAACTGAGTCACGGAAAACATTAAAAGTTGTAAATTAAGTACCCGTACCTCAACAAATGAAAAGAGATTAACGAACGATAAATCATGTGCCAAAAAGGTTCTACGAGAATCACATGGTATGTTTCACTTATAAATCAAGGTTTAACAACACACGATATGTATAAGGTAAACACCGCATGAGTGTCAGATGTCTAAAAGTATCCGCCTGCCAGCTGCCCACAAACTTGTAGGTTTCAGTTCGGCAAAACATCCGCTTAATACTGGCTTTAACCGTTTTTCCGCTGGGTCTTTTCATGTGCCCAACTTTGTCCGCAGCAAATTTCGTGTGTTAAGCTGAATACTGAATTGTATAATTTTCATGCAATGCATGTTTATTTTTAAAGAAAATATTTATTCTTTACATAATATTAATTGGACATTTTTGACATTAGAATATTATTATTGAGAAATAGCTTACACCGAACAGTTTAATCGGGAAGTGTAGTTGAAAAACGCAAAACGTATTGAGACCAGTATCTATTGCACAAAATGTACCCAGTTTTTTCTCTTGTTTAAATAATCGTCCATGCACTACGCTGTTGACTTTGCTTAACTGATAAACTAAATTTCAGGATCGGACAACACATGGACCGTACAATCCGAGACCTGTTGACTTATCTAATATGACATTGACTAGAGATATAACGGTAAGGCAATAATAACTCAATTTTATAATCTTTATTGGTTGTATACTTTAGTATTAATGTTTAAGTAAGTTAGATGACTCGTTGACAAATTTATTTTGAAAAAAATGTGAAATTCGAGGCAGTTTGCAACACAGACCAGAGTGGGGCATTACCTGCGGGTAAACGCGGGTCGTGTAAGGAATCTCAGTTGCGAGTAAATCCGCGGGTAAAGATTTGTGTCACGCGGTTTAAAAACTACAGTTTGTATCCGGGCCTAAGTTTTAAGCTGCAAAACATACGCTATTTTCTGTTTTACTTCTGGTCAGCTGGTATCCGATGCTTTATTTAGGTGGGTTTGATTTTTTGTTCCTAGTAAAGGGTCATATATAAAATTCATTGACGCTATAAACGCAAAACTTAATTTATATACAAATCATTTGTGATCTTTAAAAAGCTGGTTTAACTTCAGGCGCGGGTAAAAGGTGAGTGACAGGAAGAGCTTTTTTGCGTCAATATACCTGGGAGTATAAAAATTCTTACCCACATCTCACTCAAACGCGGACATGGCCTGGATATATCCCATTGTATTGCAAGAGTTTCTCGAGCAAGCAATCTGAATAAATGCACGATTTAAAGTGAAAGTTAGATGCGTAAAGCTGTACTGAACCAGATACTTTGTGGAGGCTTTGCATTAGGAGAAATCTGCATATAGTGTACCCGAGTGTTACAGGTCGCTGCTGAAAAAACAGCGGAAAACTCTCACGCTATTTGGGCGTCGAAAATGCTAGATGTTGTAACTGAGAAAGGTATGAAAGTCCTCGATATATTGCGATGCTCTCTGTTAAAATAATTTGCACAAAATAATTAGGTAATGTGTTTTATTGCTGTAGACTTTTGAGCTAAATGCATTGTTGACTTAATTTAATATGGAAAAGCAGTTGAATGATAAAATGGTTTAATAATTACATTATTTATGAATTGTGGGGTGGAGCAAAAACCCCGAGCTGTTCGTCCGTCGGAACAAATTTTGATAAACTTCGTTTTGTTTGAAAGCTTATTATCCTGGAGTGTTAACGTCGCATTGGGATATTAAAGTTCTAAGCCATTAAATAGCGGCACTCAAATTTGAATGATTCGTTAAGCCTGAATAAAAGTACTTTTTACATTATTTCCCTGTTTATTAAGGTTGCAAGCAACCTGATTTAAACCCTAAAATGTTTTGTGTGCGTGGAATCTGAATTTAATGCTTATAAGGGGGGGGTTCGGTTTTTTTCCTCTGCTGTGTTGTTTTTATAATTTTTGTCTTTGTTTTTTTTATTTTTTTTTCATTTATAAAAAAATAATGGAGTGGGGGTTGTTGGTGGAGTAGAAAAAATAAAAAAAAAAAAAAAAAAATAAAATAAATTTATAGGGTTTAAAAAAGAAAAAAAAAAAATAAAAAAGAAATTTTGGGAAAGATTTTTTTTTCGTCGGTCGAAAATTTTCAAATTCCGGTTCCGGTTCCGGTAAATTGTAATTCCGGTTGCACCCTGCTTATAAGTCTCCAAAGCAGAGGTAACTAATGTTTTAGGAACAGGAATGTTGTCAACAATCGTTCCGTGGTTCCTACTGACTGACAACGAACGCCGAAAAAATCGATTTCTTGCCGAAGAAATTTTACGATACTTGCAGTACAACGGATTTACAATTTCAAAGTATTACATTTAAACAATTTATTAGTGTGAGCGAGGTCGTGTTCAGATGATTGTCGACACATGCACGTTACGTACAATTATCTAACGCCCTATAGTGATTTCTGAACAGCTTTTAATCCTATTGGGCAAAACAACTGTACACAATTTATTATCCAATCATTAATGGTTTTAGGCTAAAAATCAATATCAATTGCACACTCTTTGTTGGAAAATATAACCTTTGTTCTTCAGGCGCAGGAATGGGTATTATACGATTGGTCACCAACGGCTACGAGGCGTACTATTACTTAATTCTTAAGCGGCAAGGACCATTCCAGGTTTCTAAATAAAACAACACAACAAAATTAAGAATAGAAGATAACTAGTCAAGCTGGTTGCAATATTTTATTTTCCGCAAAAATGAAGGAATGCAATTGAAAATCTTTTCGTAGAATAATAATAAAATTCAGATAATCTTCAAGATAGACTATACTAACCAAATTTAGTAGCACATTTAATTTGAGTGCGTTTTTGAGACGGCGTCGAAAACGTATCCTTTAAAACGAGTGAAATGTCCGGGTATTCATTTTACACTGCGTTTTCCTTAAATATCTTGCCTTGCACAATTTTTTCTGGTCTATGGCTTAGATGTCTCAGACAGAAGAAGCTCCCGAAATGTTTGTACCGTAATCCCCTCTAAAAACTTTATTCTTATTTCTGAGCGTCATGTGGCCAGGAATGTGGCCTATTTTGCATGTTACGACTCGAACAATGCCGTTATTGCTTTCATTACATGACAGTGATTAAGAACACTTATAGAATTAGAAATTAGTCGAACAAAAAATTATGGAGCGCACCGCAAGGCTTTAGTTGTCACCGACTACTGTTTGCTTTTCAAAAGGTACCGCAAATTTTGTGTAAGTAACCTGGTTTACTCCTGCAATACCCATCCTAAGTAATGCAGTGCTCATCTAGGCTTTCAACAACTCATTGCTTATGCTTACTAGTAAAAATACAGTATTTCACTTGTAATAGATAATAATCACCGCCAGTTGGTGAACACTCTACAATTGGAGCCGAAATAACGAAATTGTGTCGAAATAGAACTGAACAGCAATTCTAACACCAAAACCTGCCATCTTTTTCCTTTAGTGTAAGCGTTCTTACAAAGTAAAGCTGCACCCAAAACTGTTTGATAATGTCATTAATAGCTACTTATCTCAATTTTGGTTAAACTTTTAAATTTTTATGCTTCATTGATTTCCATTACTTAAAAACAAGTGAGAAATGCTAAGGTAATAAATGCGTAAATTTAAAATAGTTTGACTCTTAAACTGAAGATATCACTCATATTGAAATGCAAAATATGTTTAGGAAAGCCAGTGAGCTTTAGTATTTCTGTAAACAAGTCAACATTTTATCATTTTAATAAAATTACACGAGTTGATAGTTTCCTTCCAGCCACCGTTGTCTCATGTCCAAATTTACTGCAGTTAATAATCCTTTTACTGCGCGAAAAACAAATGTTTATTTATGCTCTTGGTGTTTGCGAAGTTGTGAAAATTAGATCACTAAATTAGAGCAAAGTATGTTATAATAAAACTGTAAATAGTTGCTACAAAGAACCGCAGTCGTTATCGTCACTGTGTGCAGTACCCATCAAAACAATATCTGGCTTCTCCACAGCGGGGGGCAGGGGCCCCCCAGCACTTTTCGAAATTTTCATTTCCCCCCCAGCGAAAATTTTGCCGCCCCCAGGAAAGGCCCCCGGCGAATTTTCAGCGGCCCCCCAGCAAAATGCACCCCAGCAAATTTTTTTGCTGGGGCCCCCCAGGACTTTTCTAAGCCCAAAATTTTCATTGTTAAAACATAAAGACCTGGACTTTTTTGAGGCGGACATTCGGCAAAATGTGATTTTATATTACGCGGAGTACTCATAATTTTTAATAGCGTTACAAATACCGGTAGTAACTAGTACAATTCAATAATGAACTGAAAAAAGCACAATTATATAAAGACCGTTTCAGGGCATACAGCATTCGAAAGTACCTTGCAGCAACAAGTTCAACCCGCCTGAGCCTGATGATAAACTGAAGCTGTGACTAATATATAAAATATATGTTAATCACAGTTTCAATTATAGATTATCTATATTTTATATAATTGTGCTTCTTTCAACTTCTGGTAAAGTTGTCAGTAATATTAGTTAAAATTATTGTTATTAGCGTTTGCGGGGAATTTTTGTCATGTTGAGCGACGAGTAATCTTCAGTTGAGTTGGAAACACGATCTAGAATAAAAAATGGTCCAAAAAGTCGGCTTGCAAAATTTTGAGCCTGCCCCCCAGAACCCCCCAGATCATCTGGGGGGCCCAGGAAAACTGCCCCCCCCCCCCCAGCAAAATTAGCTGCCCCCCAGAAAAAACGCCCCCCCCCCCGGCGGAAATTTTCAAGCTGTGGAGAAGCCAGAAGATTCAAAACTACACTTTTTTGTTTAGAATAAGTACAACGTTGGGTGGCCCAAAAATCAACAACTTTCTTTCACACATGATTACTTTTTTGCCACGTAAAATTAAACTGCTTCAAGTGAAACAATACTTATACTTTTGAAACTCTTGATGAAACAATTAAGCAATAACACTCAATCACCAAGTTCAAGATAAGCTAACTACTATGAACGCCAATCTCTATCATTTAGTCTCTTTGATAATATAAACTGCCGTAAGCAAACTTGAAATATAGCGAAAAAGTAAAATAACATGTTGGTACTGTAGTTATGTTAAATCTGAGTTTAATAAATTGCTCTTGGCCTGACATTAAGAACAATGGACGTCGCTAATGTTTCATTTCGAACTGGGTTAACTTCACTTGGTAGTTTTTACAAGCGTGCGTACCGATTGAGAACATTTTTTAGATCCAACAGGATAGGTTATCTCACGATTAGATCGCATATAATATGTTATTCTTAACTTATTCAGGCCACAAGCATTGGATCAAGAAAGTGAACAAGCGACCGGTGACCGTGCAAGCGTTCAAGATCGCTTTTCTTATGCGTTACTGGCAAAACTGTTGGTCTATTTGGAAAGTGCTGCGTCAGAAATGCGTATTAACAAACCGTCTCAATCGTTTACAAGACGCAACCCTTTGCGTCAATCCAGCCAAGATGTCAAATTTTTCAGCAAGGTTTGTGTAGCTAAAATTATCTATTGTTTCAATCTTAGGCTTAGGATTAGGCAAGGTTCCGTCTTTTTCGGCTTAGTTGAGAATTTAGGCGTACAATCTGGCGTAAAGCTTAGATATATAAACTTTAGAGATACTCTAGCCTTACGCTTTGGCTTCGATTTAGGCTACGGATTAGGCTTAAGCTTAGGTTTAAGCTTAATCTTTAGGTATAGGCTTAGGCTTAGGCTGAGGCTTTAGGAATAGGCTGTGGTAACACATTCATTAAATCTTAAATAATCCTTAGGCTAAATCTTAGGCTTATACTTAGGCTTAGGCTTAGGCTTGAGCTTAGGCTTAGCCTTAAGCTTTTGAAGCAGGATCAGGCTTTAGTTAAACATAGATTAGACCGTAAATGGTATAGGCTTATGGTTAGGCTTTAAAAATAGGCATTGGTTTAAATATAGATTAGATCCTAAACGACCTTCGGGCTAAATCTTAGGCTTAGCCTTGGCCTTAGGTTTAGGCTTAGGCGTCAGGAGCATCTCACCTTCGACCATATCCCGAAATTCCAAAATCCCATTACGCTTAGGTTTAGGGTTATTCTTTCTTAAATGAGAATGACCCTTGGCCGAAACCTTATGCTTAGGCTTAGGCTTAGGTTCGGGCTTAGGTTTATGCTTAGGCTTTAGGAGCAAGCTTTGGCTTAAGCATAGATTACATCTTAAATGATCCGTGCACTTAATCCTAGGCTTAGGCTGTAGCTTAGGTCTAGTCTTAAGAAATAGGCTTTTATTTAAACATAGATAAAATCTTAAATGACCTTTCGGCTAAATCTAAGTCTTAAGCTTAGGCTTAAGCTTATTCTTAAGGTTGAGCTTTAGGTTCGGACCTCAGGCTTTGGTTAAAGATAGATTAGACAGTAAATGGCGTAGACTTAATAGGCATAGGTTTAAGAATAGCTTTGGTTTAAACATAGATTCGATCCTTGATAACTTGTGGGCTAAATGTTAGGCATAGACTTTTAAACTTGCGCCTAGGTTTAGACATAGGTTTAGGCCTAGGTTTAGACATAGGTTTAGGCCTAGGTTTTAGGAGGACCCCACCTTCGATCATATGCCGAAATCCCAAAATTCCATCTGCGACCATATCCCGAATTACCAAAATCCCACCTTCGACCATACCTCAAATTATTGTGATGGGATGGTGGAATTTTGGGACGGCTTCGAGGTTTGCTTGGACCAATCTTTTTAATAGGAATATGATTTGATAGCGACGATGCTATTTATGATTAGCCATACGATTGTGTATTTACGCAGATAACTTACACGTGCAACTTGCGCGTGCAATTTTAATCACAAAAAATCTTTAAAGTTCTTGCAGTCACAAATTGTAATTTCTCACAGCATAAGTTTACACGTGCGGTTATTGAATTATTGACTACCTAGTTTTAGAAGATTTATGAAAAGATGTTTTACGTTAAGACTGCGTTACAAACGTGTTAAGCCCTATTCACGCATGTGTAAGTTCGGTAAAACAAATCAGTTTTGAAGTTCTTGCAGTTGCAATGCTGTTAAATTTTATTCGCTGAATATACGCTAACAATTAATTAATTGGTATGAATAGCCTTGCAAGTCAAACTATTTGTGATCATTGGCTGAATTTATAAATTACAGCTTATATTTGATGTTAACCGTAGTGGTCTGCAAATAATTCATATGAATTCATTTCAAGATTCAAAATAAAAATGATGTTTCCTTGCAAATACTTGTAGCTGCAAGTAACTTGGGCAAGTTGCAGCTGCACGTTCTAGCTGCAAAATCTTGCCCGTGTGAATAGGGCTTTACAGATTTCAACGATTTACGTACTTTGCAGGTTGTTTTACCGTTGATGGAAGCATACTTCAAAGCGCAAACTATATATTTTCTTGGCGGAACAGGACTAAGTCAAGCGGCTGTCGCATCGAATAAAGAGAAAGAAATGGTTACCGGGTAAGAGTTTACCATTTGTGTGAGTTGAAAATTTCTCGAATGTATAATACAAAATTTTAAAGTAAAAAGTCCACAATGTAAAATGTTTTGCTATATTTGAACCTAAGGCCTTAATTTTACGGTTCACAAAATATTGCGTAAGAAACTTTTTTAAAACTACTGTTTGATCGACAGCGGTTTTTATGTTCATATATTCTTGTTTCAAGAATATTCTGTCGTTTGGCGTCATTTTTGCGGACAAAAACTCGTGCGTTTGGTTGTGACGCCAAAGGAACGGTTCGATGCCTGCAGTGTCTGTTTCAAGCGGTCGATGTTAGGTAAACAACAATAAAAACATTGGTGCTTTATATTAGTGATGAACTGAAAAGTTGCAATTGCAGGTTACCGGCTTCATGAAAGCATTGTAATATTGCTTCTAGTGCGGCATCTACAAAAGTTACAAATTTTCAATTGGCAATACGCCTACTGATAGATAGAACTTTGGATTGGGGGAAACGTAGCCGTTTTGACGCCCATCTCTGTATGCTACTGCTGTATACTGAATGCAGGTTAAATGCATATCACAGTTTCTTCGTAGCACCTAAGCCCGTCGCCTGTTTGTGTTGTACTGTAGTGACCCGAATAAGAGGGTGGTATTAAGAGGGTTGTCTCCATTTTGAGTTCCAATCAATAGGAGTCCGTATTCCTATTAAGAGTCCGTAAGCAGATAGAGTCCCTAAATCATAATTAAAGTCCATAAATTTCAATTATCCTTAATTGTAGTGCATAAATGACTCCAGGACCAAATAAAGTTGAGTTCGAAACTTTAAACGTACTTAAGTTTTGAAACTATATTCCTAAGTATAACCTTGCATTATCACTCAAGCTATTCACACAAGACAAATAAACGTTAATTCAACGGATAGTTGCAATACCGAATATATATCAGTAACGAAGGGCGACGGAGTGCGGGTTAAAAATAAATACAGTCCGTAACCGAATAACAGGGGGTACTCTCTGGAGAAGCAAAATAAATATCAATCCCCCCTCTTATTCGAGTCACGACAGTACACAATTATATTGCCAAATCATACAGTTTAGTAAAAATTGTATAACTATGAAATCCGCTTCAGATGCAGTCTCTGTGAATAAAATCTATATACGAGCGAAACCACCGCAAAATCATCTAAACTACGATATTTTGATTGAAATAGGCCAGTCAATGCTGTTCCTAAGGGTATAAAGCCCATTTGTAAAGCTAACCATAATTATATATTTAGTTTGTTGCCGTTCTTATTCAACGGAAAACTGCTTATAGGTACAAGTCGTAAATTTGACTTTTACAAGTGCGTTACGGTGGTGTCATCACGTTAAACTTTGTTTTGTGTTGTCGATTTTAGGAATGCAACCTGGAGTCACAGCGAAAGCAAGACAAACTTTAATATAAAACCATTAATGATTATTAAATATTTTAAGATCGTTAGTGAAGATGAATTCTGACATCGTTCGAACAGGACTACTGATGTTTTTCGGTTCTGCCGCTGAAGATTTAATGAACGCTGTTAAAATGATGAAAGAAACCGGACCGTACTGTTCATTGCGGTAACTAAGGCTTTTTGGTCATCAATATTTGTTCAAAAACAACTATTCGATTTATCTGGCAATAAGACAGAGTTAAAACGTAATACAACTGGCATGTATAAAAAATTTAGGATAACGCAAAGATAAAACACATAGAAAAAGTCGGGATTGTATATTAACTCGCTTAACTATTGAAAATGTAAAGCACCTAGCAGGTTTTATAACACACCCACATGGCAACCTTTGCTTGGGCAAGAGCATGTGTAGTATAGATAATAACCAAAAATGTAAGAACGGCAGTTTACATAAACAGACCTGGATACGTTACTCAATTTTCTTACGGCATATACAGATCGATTCAAGGCGTGAAATTTTTCTACTACAGATCAGGCAGTCTTAAATCGTGGAACAGCCTCGAATACTGCCATCAGGTAATGATGCCGATGCTTACAACCATGTTTAATCATCTGGCAAACATGGGGTACGGTCCAGACTTGCTTGGTAAGCAAAGCGTTTTTTGACAATAACCAAGCTTATCATTTAACATGCTTATAATACTTAGAGATATACAGTGCCGGAGCAGCCGCGCCCATACCCCGATTTTGGGGCCCCACTCCTATAGGGGTCCCCACCCTAACCGGTTGAACCAAAAACCGTCGAAGTTTTACAATGCGTCGGTTTCTTGTTCGCTTCGCTCGCGAGTTTGGTGCCCCCACTCTGGAGGTTGGCGGGAGATCCCACCCCTGTCTGCTTCGGTACTGGTGATAATCGCGTTGTCGAGTTGTTTACGTGATTACAGTTATAAAGTAATCACGTGGTAAATTTTACGTTTGCTACACGATGAATATTTTTATTGTTCGGATTAATATTCAGTCCTACGCTAACAATGATTCGGGATGCACGTAAAATGTCTGTCCCGTACACTTTTAAACGTACATCACAGTTTCGAAAAACTATGGATAAACGTATTAGCTAGCAACCGGGTCCACGCATGGTTTCAGTTTTTGATGAAATCTCCGCAAATTGTTTTAAGTTACAGAAATGAACAAATGTGTTAATTTTGTGACCTCAAATAGATAAAACATGTTGTATACAAATTACAATTTCGTTATTTTTTTTACTCTAGAATTTTTCTTCTTTAAATCTTGAAAAACTGTTAAAAATTTCTTCGGTCTTATATATTTTTGGAATCCCCACGTTTAACGGAGCAGGAATATATCAAAATTTTTTGCCAAAAATTGCGTTTCCTGATGTTATCATTCTACTGATAGCACATTGTGTCCGAGCGTCTTCACTTTTGATGTCCAGACAAAATTTTTTCGAAACTGCATTGTGTCCGCGACTGGCTATGTTTATTGCAGTGAACGCAGGGCCACTTTTACTTTAAGGGGCGTAATAGTAGTTTAAGCGTATTCCTAAGCCTAGGCTTAAGCGTTGCAAAAATGTGTTCCTAAGCCTAAGCGTAAGCAAAAAATGTAATCTAGTATCTAAACCTACTCTTTTATGGAGCCACAAGAAACCTGGACGCCCCTTAAAGTAACATGGGCCGAACGCAGTCTCCTGTAAAAATAACGTTTAATTAACCATGTAGTGTTTACCGCAAATATATATTATTCTTATAATTTATGTACAAGGTTAAAGAATATTAACCCTTTATCACAAGAAAATTTTCTATTTCCCTTGAGACCTACTTTTATGCTAGGATTCGAACTCCAGAGACTGTAGTCGGAGGAGTTATAGGAGCTTGACGCTCGAGGCCGAGGGGCCTCTCACGTCTTGTGGTGATTTAGTACTGTGAAACACTGTGCGATATATATTATTTAACGTATATACACTGCGCTGAGTTGCCTATAGGCAACTCTATGTGGAAAGGGGTTAACGTTGAGCGGATAGTATAACTGCTTAACAGAGTGTAGATTTACCAGTAGCACTTGGTTTATCTATAACACACAATATAGAAGAGACTTTGTTTCAGTTGATGAAATTCAAGTTGCATGCTACAAAATTTTGGATGGACTTTATCAGTTTACAGCGATACATCCTACACTATCGAAAAGACCACACATTCAACGCGAGTTAGAACAGTAAGCAGAACATACTGTTCAGCAAATCATAAGCAAAAATTTACCTTTTAAAGCAAAAATTTCTATCAACTCTCATTTCAACTGCCATGGTTGTTGAAACGATTGGATTCAACGTTTTTAGCAGTTTCAATAATAAAGCAGGGTTTCGTATGTTTAAAGAACTGTGATTTGCTGATCTGAGTTTGAAACGTTCAACTAATTGCATGCAGCAAAATCTTACTCCTCTTACAGCAATAAATACTATGAAGTATGAAAGCCTGTTGTTTGTTTTTTGTCGGTCTGTCTGGCCTCAGCGATAATTTGCATTTGGGACGGCCAAGTTACCACATTAAACAAATTGCATTCACGGAAAATAATCTGAATAATCAACCCTAATATAGTGAAACCTGAAACAATAATTCATAAGGCCCATGTAAAGATCAGGCGCGGAACGTTTTTTTGGGTCTAGAAAAGAGTAAGCTTAAGCATTAGACTAATTTTTGTGACTGGCTTAGACTTAGGCTTAGGCTTAGGATTATGTTTATTTCCGCCCCTGTTCTTTACATTGGCCATTCATAACATATTATTTTTTGTCGTAAAGGTTTTTAATATCATTTTGTTGTTTTTGAAGCGTTTTTGTTCTTTTCCTTTATATTACATGTGCGTCACCTAATCTACGATATTTCAGCCACCGTCCAGCACTTGGAAAATGCTTAAGTGCATTCGCACGCGCTTTTCCTGTCGCGTATTTGGAATCCGAATATAACTTGAACAACAAAAGTTCTGTACTTTGCAAGATGGAAGAAAGCTCAGTGCAAGCTCAAGGTACAGTCGAGTAGAAACAAGCGGTCACAACCTGTCGCTATTATCGACGATAGCTTTGAAATTTTATCTATTTATTTGGAGTTTTTGAAGTTATTATTACTACGACATCCTAGTGTATTGTTTATTTCGCGCCGAAAGAACACAGGGACACGGCAGCGATTTTTTGTAGCGAAAATAACACTGCAAAAATGGTGAGCAAATTGACTTTCACCGAAGTAGACTTTTCCTCACTACACAAACAGAGTCAAAATTCGACTCCGTCTGAGTCAAATTCGGCTCACTGAGTCGCATGTTTGACTCTGGCTGAGTCAAATTTTGACTCAGTTTGTGTAGTCAGGAAAAGCCTATTTCGGTGAGAGTCAAATTGACTCACCGTTTTTTGCAATGAAGTTAATTCAATGAAACTAAGGTTTGGGCTCAATATATAATAGGGAACGAAACTCCGCGAGCAATAGTGAGCGAACAGCCAATCACAACTTACTTGCAAAGAACCCTAAATACAAAGTTTTTGTTGAACGGGTGCCTGCGATTGGATTTATATTATATAGAGTAGCGCGCCGCTAATCGTATCGATTGTTAAGCCCTATTCACACGTGCAATTTTTGCTGCGAAGACTTGTAGCTGCAACTTGCACTTGCAAGTTTTTTCCAAAATCTCGTTCGAAAAACTTGCAGCTGCAAATAATAATTCATTAAAAATCAAAGCTAGAAATTTAGTTCACATGTGTGAATAACTATGCAATTTCAATGAACTTATTGCACCCGCTTTCTCATTGGCTGATAAAAAATGCAAGTTCTGCGTGCAATTTGCAGCTGCAAGTTCTCGCAGCAAACAATTGCACGTGTGAATAGGGCTTTCGTTTGCTTATCTGTAAACATATATATATATATATTGAGTGGATAATGGACTAAATAGATTGCAAATACTATGAAAAGATATCATAATTTTAGAAATGATGCAAAAGTTAACTGAAAATATTCCAAACCTTGAAAAGTTAATGACAACTATTGATACAGCAGCAAGCGCGAATTCCAAGTACAATGAAATACCGCAGATTCTTGATGTCGATTTACCGATGATTGCAAGGTACTTAATTATATGTCGTTTGTAGATGGTTAGAAATGTACAACTATTTAAAATGGCATCATATAACGCGAGGAACTGAAAAGTTATGCTCAACATACAAATCAGAAACTGGCGTGTAAGGGCTTTGGATTTCATGGGGTCGGCAACTTAAACGGGCTTAATGCTGGATATAGTACAAAATTGGCTAGCTTGCGATAGCCTGGTCTATGAAAGATTTCTCATAGCCCAGGGCTATGAAGGAAAGTGCCTTCCTGTTGTAAAATTTTACCTTAAAAATACTTTATTTTATAATATATTACTTATATATGTTATGCAACTTGATATTTCGGAGGAAAGTATTTAAATTTTTAGCTTTATGGCAAACAACCTTACAATTTTAATTTTTCAAAACCTTCGAAAACTCAGATCGAACTTTGAGCGCACTTAAGAAATTTATGAGTCATTCAGTTTTGAAGCATTCCTAAGACTTTTAAATTTATCAAGGGTTTCGAGTTTGAAAACCAACCAACGATGCACTAGTCTGAGTATATACTGAGTGCAATAATAAAATATTTTCCATGCATTTTCCTATCCATGGACCTGTTGATGTTGTGCATATGTTTGTGCTCCAGTTGATGAGCAAATGTGTGTTATTCTTTGAAAGAATTCGTGTAATGACAGAGCGTTCAAAATATCGCGTAATATGGAAAAAAATAAGAGTTATTTTACAGTTGTTGAGTGAATCATCAGTTAAATTGGTTGGCACCGATATCTTTGTTCTTAAACACGTTCTACCGTCTATTTCTTGAAAGCACGTAAAATGGCAGCTGATACTATTAAGAGTTGGCTAAAAACGTTGGGCCAATAAATAATGAAGTAACAACCTTTGGATCAAAAGAATCAGATTTGTCTCTTTCGTTTCATCAAAACTTGCCGTTATGAAGCTAAATTGATGTTGAATAATATAAAAAATTAAAAATCATTAAAAACGGTGAATTCGCGCCCCAAACCTAACTATAGTTTCATTATTTATTCCGCAAGTTATATGATATCAGATGTTAACGTCTCACGACCAGGACCACTAGACTCAGAAAAATTTTAAGTATTAACATTGAACGCAGTATAATCAATGGCAACCTATACAATTACGAGGAGCAGTGGTATGAAAATAAAAATTGCCCTGTCAAACCTAATAAACGATAGCTTAATAGAAAAATACACAAAGCAGATGATGTCCTTGAGAAAGAAACTACGTATTTTCCAACATTGCGTAGATAAATTTTATCATACGGTGTTCACGTTATCAATTGTGCTTGTACCTAAGCGTGTCAGACATGCTTGTTCCAGTGCATGAATAGGTTGTTAGCTAGCTTCTACCGATATGGGTGCGTTACGTTTGTAGCTACGGGTAACTAGTCGCCGATTTGTTACCAATATGCTTACCTTGGTATTATTTTAACAATGTTTATAGGTAGTGTAATTTTTAGATATTTTCGAAAGATTTATTGTAAAAACAAACTAAACCAGACTCGTAAAATAAAACTCAGTTCTACATGGGCTATGAACAGACATCTTGACTCTATCCATATGGGTAGGTCAATATTTCTAAAATCTAGCTATGCATAACATTGTATTTGCTGTTCGTATTTATATGAGTAGCAAAAAATTACTGCGAACCGCTATGGGCATACTGACAAAACAGGTGCCAAGCGCACAATTTGTAACGTGAACCCCGCATTACCCGCCTTTACCCGCAACAAATTTCTTTACCGTAACCCGCCTTTTTGTTTTGCGTCTGATACAAATGTGTGATTTTACAGTGTACTGAAGTTACTCGCTCCACATTACAAAATCTCTTTACTAGTAACTTTCAAAACAAACCATTGAGTAAAAAATGTAACACCGAATAATGTTGTTACACATTCTACCTATCACGGTTCAAGTTAGGTTGCTTGCCGATTGGTGGTTGGTGAATCAAAACATTCTTATGTGTACAAAAACATTGTAGCTAAGAGCGTACAAATGAGACAATTCTTTACGTGAGTATAGTGTTTCAAGCTAACGAAAAAATATAACCTATATAGTAACACAAACAATGTGGACAAATGTAAACACAGTTTGCGATTCATTAAGACATGCACGCAGACGTAGGGTAAGTAGTAGCAGTAGTACTACACTGCAAAAAATAGTGAGTCAAATTGATTCTCTTTTTAATAGGTTTTTTCGGACTACGTAATCTGAATCAACTTCGGCTCCGCTAGAGTCTAATTCGACTCCCCGAGTCGCTCAGTGAGTCGAATTTGACTCTGGCCGGTCGAATATGACAAGCCGATTTCCGAGAGAGCCTATTTGACTTAGCATTTTTTTACAGTATAGTAGTGCATACGTAAACGTTATCAAGTACCATGTGTTTTACACGCGTGCGTACGTACGTCGAAATGATTACTCGCGACTCTTCAAAAAATTCGTGCGGTAGGAGGACGTGAAATCCTCATTTTTCATCTAGTCTTGGGCTTAGGCTTAGGTTTTAAAAATATGTTAATGGTACTGTTACGACCCTGATCTATGCATTGGCCTCGACGAGTAAGTCTAGTTTTTCAGTTTAGGTATGCATCCATTTGTTACAGTTACCACTACTAGTAATTGATATAACTTCAGCCGTCATTTAAATTTTGATTTTTAGCTATGTTACTCACTGGTGGCATTATGGCGAAAATGGTCCAAAACAAGAGTAATTATTTTTTTGATTTTGCTAAATTCCCGTCTTGAAAGTCATCATTGTCTGCCAGATGATTTTACAAATTAATTGAAAGTTTACGTTCCCGCAAAGGTTTGCTTAAGGACTTACTTTACTCGCCGAAACAATTAACTTATAGAGCAAAATAAATTAACGTTAATTTCAAACCATAGCGGTTTACAAGAAGCCTAAGTTTTGCATTACGTATATGGAGGACGTACCTTTGACCCTGCATTATCAATTAGACCGAGGTTTGACTTTAGTCATTGACCTAAGTGTATCGTCTGCTTTTGATTACAAGCTCTCGTCATTTTACAATTAACAGTTTAATTTGACACATAATTGCAAAATGAATTGAATTATTGTAGCAAGAACACTTCAGCTTTTCAAAATATTGAAACAATTTAATAGCCATCTGAGCTAATATTGTGTACTGACTTAGTTTTGCTTTATTCAATAGAAACCCCAACAAGCCAGTAACAAAAGCTTCTTCTGAGCACGTTAATTTGGTTTTCAAAGCAACAATGTTGTTCATCAGAGATCACATTGGTTTTGGCAACGCGGATTGGATGGGTCGAATAGCAGGCAAGCCGTACATATTGTAATATTTTTTCTGAACTAACATAGACTAAAAATTACGCTATACTTAGCGCGCGGTGCCGCAAGCCACCGTACGGCGTCGCGCGTTATGCGAAAAAATAACTGTTATTTATGTCGTGCACCACGAGCGTTATAAACCGATACTATAATGACCCGAATATGAGGGGTGGGGACTGATATTTATTTGGCCTCTCCAGAGGGTACCCCCCTTGACGGCCAATGTTACTTTAAGGGGCATTCATTTATGCGCTACAATTAGCGATAATTGACATTTATGGACTCTAATTAGGGTTTAGGGAATCTATCCGCTTACGGACTCTTATTAGGAATACGGACTCCTATTGATTGGGACTCAAAATGGGGACCCCCACTTATTCGGGTCACTGCAGTAACTACGATCCTGATATCTGTGTTGCCAGGTTACGTAATTCCGTTAATTCCACTTGTTACTCTGCAAACTGTGGTGATCGATTTTTTTCTGCCAACGTCTGGTAAATTGCGACAAAATACACTTCATGCAATGAAAGAAGAAATGCATGCGCAAGCCCATCCAGATGATGCCGATGAAGCTGCCGTATCTGAGGTCCACGTCACTCTTTTGTTTTGTTTTTTCAGTCATTGATTTTCATGTTAATGCATGTGACATGCGGATGCATAGAGAAAAGTAATAACCTCATGCTGATGCTGAACATCGGTAAAAATCACTGCTGCATATGTAGTGCCTTCATATGCAGAAGCAGTAAAAACATGGAAAAACCAAGATACTTGTGTATAACGTTGATGTTCTTATAAGGCATAAAAACAGAAAAACTCAGCAGTTGATTGTGAGGGCGTGGCTCAGTGAATAGCGCTGGACTGATTATCTGTCGACCGAGTTCGAACCCTCCTGGGAGCGTCCCTCATTTTCAGCTGTTGAGAACTCAGAACTAAAAACTGTCGCACCCTAGCCTACCCATCGCAATGCACAACTTATTGAATATTCTAACTGGTGACTCTCACCGTAGTTTCAAATATATGCTCAAGTGTTTCCTGGTCGCTTGGCAACAGATGTTGAGTGTTCAGAACTAATAAACGGTAAAACAATGTACGCAAACGTAGTTAAAATTCAGAACTAATAAACGGTAAAACAATGTACGCAAACGTAGTTAAAATATTACTTATTTTAGGTTCACGCTGTATTGGTTCGAGACGTATACGCCTTTCTCAGTCTAGTAATTAAATACACCGATATTCATAGGTGAGTTGTTGCAGTAAAGTTCAAAGTTTTGTTTAAGAATTATTCATTGTCTTTTAAGTTTAACATTGCCATTTTGTTTTGATGTTGTCATGAAATAGCAAGTAGTATACAACAAAGAACTTCACACTCTATTGTACTGTAGTGACCCGAATAAGAGGTGGGACTGATATTTATTTGGGCTCTCCAGAGGGTACCCCCACTGTTATTCGGTTACGGACTGTTATTTATTTTTAACCCGCGCTCCGCCGCCCTTCGTTACTGGCATGCATTCTGTATTGCAACTATCCATTGAACTAAACGTTTTATGTGTCTTGTGTCAATAGCTTGAGCGATAATGTAAGGTTATACTTAGGAATATACTTTCAAAACTTAAGTATGCTTTAAAGTTTCGAACTCAACTTTATTTAGCCATGGTGTCATTTATGCACTACAAGGAACAATTGACATTTATGGACTCTAAATTAGGATTTAGAGACTCTATCCGCATATGGACTCTTATTAGGGGTACGGACTCCTATTGATTGGGACTCAAAATGGCAACCTTCCCTCTTATTCGAGTTAGTACAGTAATCTCTACCGTGCCAATTTTCTCTACTCCAAATTTGAACAGCGATATACATTTTTATGTCTGTTTCTAAATGAGAAAGATAAATGCAAGAATAGCCATCTGAACCTGCATGCACAAGCGGATGAAAAGATATAAAAACTTTTCAGGGCATATTGGCTTAAAAATCCAAGCACGGACGTCGAAGAATTGTACGAAAACATTGCTGAAATATTCAAGATATGGTCAAATTCGCAAGTAATGCTTTCATTGAAACTTGTAAAAAAGGTTGCAAACTCAGTTTTCTTACTTAGAATATACAGGTCATTTTGAATACATCAATCTTAGTTTTGTAACATAATAAACTGAACAACATTTTCACACCAGCTGTATCCAAATTCTGTGTTCGTCAAACTCAGCTCCTGTGTTAAACAATTTCAGCATTCGAGGTCTTAGGCTCGAGCATCGTCAACAATTTATTAGTTAAAATAAACCAGCTTTATATATAGATGGTTCGGGAGACATAATTAAGTCCGGCTTCTGCTCAGCCCAAAAAATACCCTCAAAAATTTTCATAAGTTTTACGGGCAAGTTCTGTGGTGAAATTTTTCATCTTTTGTGGAAAGTCTCAAGCCAGCTCATTTATTTATAAATATAAGTATATTATTGAGTAACAATGCCAAAATAAAGTCAACGAGCAATAATAAATTAATGGACAACGAATTTTTCCAATGTATATTTAAAAAAATTTTAATTTATTCTTGTCTGTCGACTTTATTTTGGCATTGTCACTCAGTGATAATATATTTATATTTATAAATAAATGAGCTGGCTTGAGACTTTCCACAAAAAATTGAAAAATTTCACCGCAGAAATTGCCCGTAACTTATGAAAACTTCTGAGGGCATTATTGCTCATGGACTTTATATTGGCATTGCTCAATAATATATTCATTTATTTAAATATAAATATGTAAATATGTATTTACATATCGTTACATTAGGAGTATATCTGTAATTTGCTTATACTGTTTGCTATTTTAGCACTTTAAAAGAGAAGAGTTGAACTTCAAAACACTGTTTGACGATCAATCAGGAGAGTCAAGCAGTGAATTGCAAAAAGGTACGCGTACTGTAGTGATCCGAATAAGATGGGGGCTGATATTTATTTGGCCTCTCCATAGGGTACCCCCCTTGTTATTCGGTTACGGATTATTATTTATATTTAACCCACGCCCGCCACCCTTCGTTACTGATATATATCCGGTACTGCAACTATCCGTTGAATTTAACGTTTATTTGACCTGCGTCAATAGCTTGAGCGATCATGCAAAATTAAACTTAGGAATGTACATTCAAAATTTAAGCACGCTTTAAAGATTCGAACTCTATTTTATTTGGTCCTGGAGTCATTTATGCACTACAATTAGGAATAACTGACCTTCATGGACTATAATTAGGATTTAGGGACTCTATCCGCTTTACGGACTCTTATTAGGGAAACATACTCCTATTGATTGGGACTCAAAATGGAGATCCCTATCTTATTAACCCACACCCTCTTATTCGGGTCACAACAGTAGTTACAATAGAAGCAAAACTCCAATAAATTGCATTTACATTTGAATTCTGTATTGTAGAAAACTGACTGGGAGTACGGGGGGCGGATCCAGAAATTACTCTGCTAAAAACCTTTGATCTGCTACTGCAATTATATACACTAACTGCAAGAATGGCAAAATTTCATGTGAAAATTGTATTCAACCCCTATTTTATAACAAAGTACGCAGCGATTTGTGCGTTTTGCGCGAAAGTATATTTAAAATACACTAGCGCTTAAAGAGCGACATAGCGCGATCGCCGTCTTTTTGTTCTGGACGGAATATAAAACGGCTCGCTAGGGCACAGCCTGGATTTACTTCGAAAGTGTGTCACCTCATATAAAAGCGATTTTTATTCTAAAGTTTGTTTGTGGTGCGTTTTGTCTTTTTTGTTCACAATTTATTAAGTGATATATATACAGTGTTGGATGTGGTGATTTACAGGTAAAGCTGCGTTAGCAGATCGTAAGAAGCGACGGCGAGAAGGTAAAGCAAAGGAAGACAAACTGCAATCAAGCGTTGTGGTATCGTGTTTTAAGCGTTTGCTGCCAGTTGGATTGAACGTGTTTGGTGGTCGCGAACTTGAAATTGTGCATAACAGCAAAGAAAAGTTTTTGAATGTAATTGTTTATATACAGTGATTGTCCCTTAACGAGAAAACACTGAAATCAATGCTTCATTCTTTAATATGGCTTTAAAAACTGGCGACGTTATTTTTTTTATTACATCTGCGTCTGCAAATTTTTTGGTGAAACACGGGGCAGATGTGCAAAGACTTCTTTACCCGAACCACGCTATATCCACGCATATAACAATTTTTACGCGCAGGTGTACCCGTTCTAGAAAGATCTATCTTCGACCCACTTTACACGCTCCTTAAATTTATTAGCACCCAAAGATTACACCGTCCCGCTGAATATAATACGGTATTCGTTAAAATTTTGGAATATCATATATTCGCATAAATGTTACGCAGTATTTGACATACAGAACATTGCCTAATTGATCATTTGAGAGCGGTGGCTTGTAAGCTAATGTCGTATGACATTCGAGTTTTGTCTGTTGACCCGATATAAGAGCCCGAATTTTAACGTTGACGTCGAATCAACATGGGACAAACCGTGTCCCGCTTGCCCCATACGCTTATGGGATCGACTTATTATTGGTTTCAGAAAGAAACTGAGGAAAAAATCAAAGAATTTATACGATTAATGCTGCTTGTTCCGGAAAAAGTCAGTTTAATTACCGTTTGCTGCAACTTTAACTTATCTGCTTAAACTTTAATCAGTCAACGTTATTATATCTTGAAGCCTTTTTAAATCGGTTTTCAACAATTCAGCGTTAGTTTGAAGTAATGCCAGTCAAACAAGTGACTGCGCTTATACATTGTTGGGTTATGGGTATAAGTGTATGCAGAAGCGTGCCTTTCTGAGAAGCGTTGTTGCTCTTGTCTGTCTCTAGTTATACGCTACAATTTCCAGTGCGATCCGACCGACAAAAATGCATGGCAAAGGAGTTTATACGAAAAAATCGGCAAACGACAAATGCGTGGCATTGATCAAATGGCGCCTGAAGATGTAATCAATAAAATAGCAAATATGGGCAACGTGCTCAGCATACTTCATTTGGTAAGAGTTTTTGTTTTAACCGCACAATTTCTAGACGTTTCGATGCATTTCGCTACCGGTTAGGAAGTCTAAAGTACCTTAGTTTGATTACGAAACAGATTTGGCTTGTATTATGCGATTCCGAAATAATTATTTTTATGCAATTGCCTTTGCCCCAAGTTTATACTTGCTTTGGATCAATGGTGTTGGTACATCTCATCGCACCACCAAAAGCTGCCTATCTAACCTTCAAATGATACACATTTGCATTTAGCCTCCTGACATTATTTTGGTTTGGTTTGTCTTTGTATACTATGGAACGTCATTTATTAATAGTCGTAAAGATTGTACTTTATAAGGGTTAAACTCCCAAAGATTTCAAAACACTTTGAATCTGACGAGCCACATAAATATGAAAATGACTACCAACCAGGGTGCAACCGGAATTCCTGTTTCGGTAGGGAAATCTGGTATTTTTCACTATTCGGTTCCGGTAATAAATCCGGTATTTTTTCACCGAAATTTTTAGGTATTTTCGGTATTGAATATTTTTCTCACTTGAAAATTAAAAAATGACATTATTCCAATTTATTTCTCTAAAATTGTCCGAGCGTGTATTGCCAAACTTTTCAATTTGTGCCATCCTCCATAATTTATCATATGTTTCCACCTACTGAATTTGGTCAGTATTTTGACATTCTAAACGGTGTGTTTACAGCATTAAAAAGCGATAAAATAACGTTAAAAATAAATTTTTCGGTAACAAGTATATTTTATTTTCTGGTTCCAGTTCCTGTATTTTTTAACGTTCCGGTTCCGGTATTTTTTAACTTTCCGGTTCCGGTATTTTATAATTCCGGTTGCACCCTGATACCAACATATAATATAAGGAGGGTCCTATATCGGAAATTATGTGTTCGGCTTCGGGAACACAAAAATTGCACAAAATCCAATCACTTTAAGCTTTGGTTTGAACAATACAACAGCGCGCACTACCCAAATCTTGGAATCGACAACATTTTCTATTTATAACTGGCAACCATGACTTATGTGGTGTTCACGTTACAACCAGGGCTGTTTGTGACTTGTTTTGTCCCTACCACACTAATGGGAAACGTTTTGCCTGCTTATAGACCACATATCAAATTGAAAAAGTCGTATTTGTCTGGTCTAATCATGTGTAGGGCACCGTTTGTTCTTCAGTATAATATGATATTCGGCGTATTGTCTTCGAATATCATATGATATATTTTCAAACGACTGCTTGAGGTAACATGCCCAAATTGTCCTGATGAATACTATAATATGATACTAGAATTTGAAATTTGATTTTTTGAAATATGACGCCATAGTTCTGAGTACTTTGTATCGGAAACGAATTTGCCAGCGTCGTTTTGGTTTTTAAAGTACATCTGTGCTTCTGTCGTTCGACTTGTTATTCATTATAAGCACGTGAAGATACACTGTTCTGCTGAATATCGTGAGATATTCTTTGTAATTTTGGATTTATCATATGGTATTCGCATAAATATCCCACAAAATCACGTGACATACCGACAGCGGCGGTTTGTAAGTTAGTGTCATATGGCATCCGAGTTACGTCTGTTGATGCGATATGACAGCCCGAATTTGCAATAAATACACGGCACATCAAGCTTTTGCAAAAGGTTATAACAATCCCACAAAAATCAAAATTCGTTACCATCAATACATGATTCAGACAAAGCATTTCAACCTAGTTCAATAAATTTATTTCAGATTATTAGGGTTACTGAAGGGTTTTTGAGTGCGAGGAATCTGAATAAATTGTTTACAAACCTCCAAAACGAATAATTGAATAGTTAGCTAATAACTAATTTGCATATTAGCTTAACTGCTACATGTGTTCGAGCTTCGCTCAATACATGTAGTCGCACTACGACTGGTTTTTATGCTATCAGCAGTGAACAAATTGCGCCCATGCTCAGTTTTTCAAATAGACCAATTCATTTTAATATAGACTTTCTGTCGCAAAAAATTATATTTTGTGATTCAGAATATAATGCAGCATTTTCAATACTTTGATTAATGCTTTCAAAAAATCACGAGCAACTGGGTACAGGCAAATGAAATGCGAAAAATAACATTCAAAGAATGTAATCATCAGCTCTAACAGCCCAAAACCCAGCAAAGGTCCAGATTTCTGAAATTAAAGAGTCACCCGACAAAACAAATCTCAAAAGGTTTCACCAAGATTTCTAAATATTAAACTTAAACTGTAAAAGCCGCCTGCTCGTATTTCTAAACCTTAGCAAAAATTGGTGTAAATCGTAAAATTTGCTCGTATGCGTGTACAAACAAGTTTGGAGCGAACACGTGGGTCTAAAACCTTTACTTAGGCATGTGCTAACACCAAGGTTTTTTCAGAGCACGCGTAGTTTCAGCTTCTGTCAGCTCACTTTACAGCGCCATCCACCCAAAAGTTAGATTTAAAATTGTTAAATTTTACGCCAGTTGAAGACACAGCTAGATGTTCATAGCTTTATGACGCTTCCGTGTGGTTATCGATCTTAAAACAAAACGTACTGAATTTTCCATCTATATACCGGACGTAGCGGACGTATATTCATCGGCACAGGTTCGTGTACCTACGAAGGATGAACCAGTAACGTTGTTCTAAAAACAGTATTCTCAAGTGTGTGCAGCTCCTGTCATTATTAAGCAATACAATTTCAAGCACTACACTCAAAATAATATTTCTGATATTTAAGAAAAAATTTCTTACATTTGAGAAATATGATTAGCAAAGTGCACTTGAAAAGTATTTCTGTTATAACAGAAATGTTTTAAAAAAACGTTTTGAAATAAAGTCTGAAAATAAACGTTTTCCAGTTATTTTTAGAAAAATTGTCTTAAATATCACTAAAACTTTTCAGATTTGCTACAGAAAACACTTTTCTGAATAAATTCAGAAATACTTTTTTGTGTGTAACAGAAAAGTTTTGTATCGCTCGTAAGTCTAGTGAAATCAATTTCATGCCCCTCCAAATATTATTTCTTAGCGCCCAGTTTTATTGGGTTTTCAGTTTCAATATATTTAACTGCCCTAACAACCCACCTTACCATATTTACGCTGCTCCTACAGATTATATCTTAGCTAACGTTTTCTACTAGTTTGGTGAGTGCAGCCCGGCCATTTTATTCACCTCATCGGTTCACACATAGCAAATTTCGCGTAATAAAAAGGTTATTTAAACTAAAATTGTTTGCATGAATAATACCAGTTTATTTTATTCTCACCCTATTTGGCACTAGGTACTCTCACGATTCAACTAAAATTTCAGTATAAATTCCACGCCATGCAAACAAAAAATTGACGTATCCTTAAATGAACTACGATGTACGTACTGGAGCTATAACCTGAAATAAAGTAAATACTAAGCGACAATAAACGGTACTACGTAATTGGGGACAGTACGAATTGTAAACGCATAGGGTAGAGTACCGTACTATATATCTAACAACGCAGCACAATTAGATTGCTATCTGTCAGTGGCGTAAATCTTAATTATGAAATTTCCTTTATCATTATTCAGAATTTAATTATATCAACTAAACTTCTTAAGCGCCCTAGTATCATTACTTACCGCAAAAGATCATCCAAAACAACTATATATATTAGAAGTAGTAGGAAGAACCGATGCCGATTTTTTTGCAAGCGAACGTTACCCCGTGTAATTCTTAAGAATTTAAACGACATCGTGCAAACTAGCGAATACTATGTTAACTTCCTTCTTTATATGGCACATAGTTTTCGCAATAGTTAAAAGTAGTGTAAAAAGGCCGGTTTTGCCCCCTCCTCCTCCCTCCTCCCTAAAGCGGAGGAGGAGGGAGAGGGGTATCTGTGCAGACCTCCTCCTCCTTCCCACGCAAAACTTGGTAAGGTAATATAATGTACAGGATCTAACCCATAATGTTGTAGGCAAAATAACCGAAAGTGTTCAAAAACATCACATAAAAGTAAAACATCAGTTTTCAAATATAAATCGTGGTACTCTCCTAAATCTGCAATTTGCATTTCTCCTCAAACCCGTTTAGCATGCTCATAATCTTCATTTGAAATACCAGCGTCAATTAATGCTGAATAAAATTTACTCTTATCCGGTAATAAAGTTTCATTAAACCTATCAAATGAATCCATATATTCATATGGGTAAACCCCCTTCCGTAACATTAGTTCTGTCTTATCCTCAAATTTGGGTTTCATTGCATTAAAGCTTGAAGCATCACGCTTCTTCATATTCTCAACAAGGACACTTAGCGAACTGGGTAAAAATTGAAAAGTATCTATAAATTTAATTCTAAAGCCTATTTCATCATTATCATCATCATCATCATCATCATCTGCTTTATTCAATATGAAGCTATTTGCACTTTGTGTGCTTCTTTTGCTCTTACGTTTTATCGAAAAGGTTAAATAATCCTCCATTCCTTTAGCTACACAGTTTATTTCTAACTCCATTTCTAAACATTTTGTACTGATTTCTTGCATTATAAGGTGTCCATCATACCTACGCAAGTTGTGAAACAATACGGTAACGTCTCTATTCAACCGGTACCCAATGTTGCATTTAAAGTGTGCAGCACCGGGGTACCGGCTACATAAATGACAATGGTCTTTTACTTTATCATCATTTTTCATTGGCTTACCGCATAGGTAACAACGGTAAGCATTTTGAATTCTATTTTATCTTCGTCGGTCATTTTTATTGTTTTTTTGGTTTTCCATATATTCCTTCTGAAACTTTTCACCTAATTCTATAATGTTATTTATAAATTCCAAAACAGTATCGGCTCCGCGGTATGTAACAGCGTCGCCGATCTGTATTTTATCATTACAACACCCAAAAGTTTCCACTAACCCATACCAACAAGGGGTGTGTCTTTGGTGTTGGTTAATGTATGAATTTATTGGGGACGCGTCACAAGTGTCTAATTTTTCAAGTAGGCACTCAAAATCTGCATATATAACATAAGGGACCTTTGCATACGATGCATATTTTTAAACATTAGTGTTGAATTGGGCTCAGGTATATCTACTCGTGATATTTCCTTCTTACAACACAATTTTATATGTTCCTCACGCTTATCATTACTGTAACAATGGGCTAAACATTTATCACAAAAATATAGTCTATGCGCTTTTTTACGTTGACTAGCTAACAGTGAATCTAAGCTTCGAATTAAACAATAATGACCCTCATAGTAACAAATGAATGTAGGGTTGGTACTGGGTTTTTGAAATGTAAAGTGTGTAAGTTGTAGTTCCCTCTACCCCATAAACGTTCACTGCAATTTTATTATTCACTTCAAATTTTTCTATATCTAACACCTTAACCGGATAATCTATGCCGGTCATATTTAATTCGTTTTCATATTGCTTATACTTAGTCACTCTTTCTGCATGTTCTGTCCGGTTGTTATTGTGCAAATGTGCAAGCACACTCCACAAAAAACACTTATTATCCTCATTTTGAATGTTTAGCACTGCGTGCTTTTTTCTTATCCACATAGGCAAGGGTTTATATGTTGACCCTCTTAATGGCATGTATCTGCTAATGTGTACATCTGCGTGTCCTATGGTATCTAAACCCCACCCTGATCCCATTGTTTAAAAATCCTCAAATTTTTTTGAAACGTCATTCAAAGTACTATCTAACTCTACAGTTATATATGATCTTGGTAAAATCGAACGTGACTTTCAGTTAAAGTGGCACGTCATTTGTGTATCATCTAATTTTTTCATTGTGCATTGTACGCTTATCCATAACTTAATGCCTAGCTCTTTTCGTTTATTTAGTAATTTAAGCAAAAAGTTCATTAACATCTATAAAAAATATTGAAATGTCTGCTATTTGTTTTTCGGGTATCACGTAATAACTTTGCAAGTACTCGTTTAATGCTTTTTTCCATTTTAAAAAGTTTAACAAAACCAACCTTGTCAACAAATGCTGAACACTGGGGCAATGCATGTCCATCAGGTGTTGTGCTCCAATGTGCTTGTGCACTATTGTTTCTTTTGGTACTAATGTTATTGGGTGTTGTGGTTGTTAGTTGACCAGGAAATAGTGGGGGTGGCAATCGTGGTCCGTTGACATTGTGAAGGTTTTACCGAGGAGGTTGAAGGTGCCCCCTCATGTGACGTCGCAAGTTATCTTTTCTCGAAAAACTTATCTGACATATTACGCATTTAAAATGCTTATCTTTATGCGCCGACTCCATATGTCTATACAAATTATCACTTCGAGTATACGAATTAGTACAATAAACACACTTGAATGCCATTCTATTTAAGCGTTTGCAAAGCTGAACGTTAAAATTGTAACTTGGTAAAATGAAACTGATTGAGGTTGTGCACAGTTTACTGTTTTATATAGGTTTCAGAGCTGCTAGCAGCATGATAAATCTTGGTATCTTAAAACGAGTTTTACTTTTGTCTGATCGAATCAGAATGAAGCAACTATGGAATGTTGGAGAAATTGGAAAACAATAACCAATCAGTTTGCAGTATTCGCACTACGTCATTCAAGCACCAACGAAGCTTCTAGATAATTTGACAACAACCAATCAAATCACTTCATAGCTCAACGTTCTAGAACCTTCGATACAATAAATAACCAATAAAAAATGTAGGCAGACAAATGAGCTTAATTCTGGAGTACAAAATCATTTATAATTTTGACACTCAAAAATTGACGCATAATGGACTCATTGGAACTCGTACACCAGCTCGTGCAAGATTTAAAACATGTTGTCGAACGTGAGCTTGTGGAGCAACATGCAGCGCATGTAGCAATGCAATTACGAAATAGATTGGAACAATCATGTACAGCATGCACTTTGGACCAACCAAGTCAATGGGCTCATATGGTGCTTGGCGGGTGCCTGGATGATAAAAGAATTGATAGAAATACTGTTGAAAATATTTGTGATAAGCTTAAAATTGAATATTCAGAACGTTTGTATAACCTTGTAATGAATAATTTGAATGAATAAAATGAAAATAGCGTACTCTACTTCTGCATATAGCAGATGATGCATATGCATCAGATGGCTTTTGCCATATTTTATTTTCGCAATAAATATTATATGAATAAGCTGCAAATATATTCCTTATGCAGGAAATAAGCCACATGCATTTTAAATGATAATAAAAACATTGAATTTATAAACGTGTGGCCATGATTAAGTTCACTGCTAATAAATGTCACCATGTCAATCACCTCTTTTCGGCATGTCAAACATTCATTCAATTTCTGTTCATATTCTGAAACACCATCAATCCAGTCACCTGTTCTTTCGCACTGTTCATTAAAAACTTTTATTTTCTGCTTCCAAAGCATAATTTCCTCTTTCATGTAATGTTCTTCAACCCATCGTACTATATCATCCGTTTTATCTGACGTGCAGCATGACATGCAAGTGGTGCTACTTGTTCGATTTCCCATGTTCTTATTATAGTTATTAGGTTGCAAAATTTTATTATGAAACTGATTGAAATTTTAATCATTTTGCCGGTGCATGATAGATCTTGGTATACCCCGAAAATATTTATTCAGCGCAAAAAGCTAGCTAGTTTCACTTTTTAATGTCTGCTTGCAGAGATAGCCTGGTTCTTCTTAGCTCTGAAAACGTTTTTTAACATTTGCTTTATACGATAAAACCACTCGGATTAGATAGATCATTTGAGTCTTGCACGTTTGGTTTTCTTGCAGTTCGAAAAACAGAAGATCCACCCGGTGGATCTTTTTCACAAAATAGAGTAGCCCTTGAAAGGGCTGTTGGGATACGCTGAGTTCATGAGCTATCGGTGTCGTCGTTCTACCTCTACCCAGTTGGTGAACACCATAGCTCTGATGGCGACAACCACGTTCACCTATGACATGGTGGAACTCACGGTAACGTATAACACCACCATGCCTCGTTGGTTCTTGTAGGTGATAGCGTTTGCACGTCCGTATCATCCTCTCTTTCCACCCATCATGAAGTCGACTTTTACCCCTTTGAACTTGCGCACCAACGTGTGTTCGGGTGAGGTGATTGCTTATTTTGAAGTTCATTTTGGAAAATTGATATGTCTAACAAAAAATCTTTCATATGTTAAGGGTAAAATATAAACTACACTAGGTTTATTCTAATTGTGAGTGTTTTCATGTATTAATGGTAAAATATAGCGTTATCATGTCTAACACATACATGTTAACGCTTTAATTCACTTACGCCTAGATAATAGATGTGTTTGGTTTATTCTGCTAAGCTATGCATTTGATTTCGAAATATAATATTGACACTTTAAGTTATAGCAATTTTTATTTATATAGATTTTAATATTTGAGTGTGTTTAAGAAATAAAGTGGTCATCTGAAACATAGAACTTCTGGATTTTTGTCACTTTTTGCTACCTATGACACGAAAGATGGCCCCTCAACTTTTCAGATACAAGTACGGCTTATGTGAATTCTACCAAGCAGGTAAGCAGTAACTTTATTGTTAGTACTTTATAAAGGTAGTACTTTATAAAGGTGACTAATGACTTAAGGTGATCTGAGCTTATATAAATTGTCTTTTATCAAAATCCAAGCCAACAAAAGCGTCTTTTTTCTAAAGTACAATGTTTTTTCATTGTATTTGGAAACTAGGGAATTCCTTAGTTTTAGAATTTTGTAAAATTTTAATCACCCATGTGATCAGGACCCAAGCGTCAAGCTTGTGTTGTTTTTCATTTAGGCAGTTTAATTTCTGTTTTCAGTTCAGTTTAAATTTTGTTCTTTTCAAGTTTGGTAGTTTTCATTTTAGTTTTTGCGAGTTGAAAAATAACTGTTTGTTCAATTATTAAATATGTATTTTTGTTAACTTTTATAACTTTTTAAGTGCTTAATTCCTGTTAATGTTCCTATTCCAACTTTCAAAAATGCAGGAACCTGAATTTTTTACGGTTTTGGGGCACTTATTCATAATCGTTTTTTTGGTCTTTAAAAAGGAATTCGCTATGATATTACGTTAAGTTCTTCATACCGTGAAATTTATAAAAACGTTCACACTAATTCTAGCATTAAAATATTCTAAAAGAACATTTTATCTAAAATTTTTTGGCTAACTTATATCTATTATTATTTTAGACAAGAAAACTATTGCTGTCTTTATTATAGTTTTAATTATTTGCACCTATTTATATCCGTTAACGAAAAAATGTGAGTTATGCTTAGTCAGTTTAATATTAGCTTGATCTGAGATACTATTCCTATAAAAAATTTAAAGTGTTCCTTGATAGGCAAAATTTTTTGAATTGGAAATTTAACTTTGTGGTATTTCTTTCTAGGTTATCAACAAATGATTGCTAAATAAGTAAAGATTTTAACGGTATAAGCACGAATTTTATATAGATGGTTTTGCTTGATGTTTGGGGCATATAATAGAAAGTATTTCTGTTTAGAGGTTTGCAAATAGCAGTGTAATAATTTTTATTCCAGATGCTGCCAAAGAATTACAACAGATGGAGTGCTCGCCGGCGCTCCATGTACGATGTGGGGTTGGAGAGCGAGCGCCCCGCCATTATCTACAAATCCAAGCGGGCGGTAATGATCGCTCGCTTGGAAGCGCAGCGCAAAGTCAAAATTGCGCTGCGCTTAAAGCAGAAGCAGCAGCAGCAACAACTACAACAACACCGTGTACAAGATGTTCCAACCTTGCCGATGGTGTACCGGCTTTTACCAATGGACATCAACCTCAGCATCCCTGCAGCCTCGGGACAATCCCGGGCGCCTGGGTCCATCAACGATCATCACCACCGTTTTTTGGGTAGCTGAGAGTCTCATGCCCGCCGAGGCTCTCAACACAATTCTACTGCGTGCGGGTGATATCCATCCTAATCCCGGCCCTGCTCGACACCATCCATGCGGGGTCTGCGGAAAGCACGTTGGCAAAGGTCGGTGGTCTATTAAGTGCACTAAATGCCATCACTGGTGCCATGCTCGTTGCTCAAACATCAACGACAGTCAACTACATCTAGTCAACACTTGTCACTGGGCATGCCCCGCAATGGGATGCACAGCAACAACAACATCAACAACAACAACTGCAAGTGCAGGCCGTGTCATATCAATCCCGCGAACTCTACCCAGGAGAACCAACAACAACATCAACAACAGCAACACTGTCATCAGCAACAGCAACGTCAGCGTCAACAACAACAGCAGCAACAAACAACCGTCTAACGCGAACAGTAAATATGGGAAAAGCGGCATAAACATTGTCTTTTGGAACGCAGATGGCATTAACACCAAACTGCACGAATTGGAACTATTCCTCAAATGTAACAACGTCGATGTTGCCCTGATCCAAGAGACAAAGCTAACCAAAGGCAAAAAAGATCCCAAAGTGCCGGGTTATGCGGTAGTTCGACAAGACCGCAAAGTGAGCCGACGCGTCAACACGGGAACCGTTGCCCAAATCAGGGGTGGCGGTCTCATAGCACTCATAAAGCATGACATCAAATTCTCCGAGCTACCGCAAAAGCCGAACTGTGGCATTGTGGAAATGCAGAGGATCCGACTGCACCTAACACGAACAAGATCGATGCTGCTGTGCAACGTATACTGGCCATGTGTCAGAACATCATCATCCGAGAGCAGAACACAGCATGTAGACACATCGTTCCTCCCGTCCGGCGACAACGTCCTCATTGGGGGCGACTTCAACGGGCATTCCATCCTATGGGACGATGACGCAGAAACCGACATTGTCGGCACTGCACTCGAAGATTGGTCGTTGAACAGCAACATGTCGGTCCTAAATGATCCGAGCTGCCCCACCAGACGTGGTAGGAGCGGGACCCGTGACTCATCGCCGGATGTTGTGTTTGCAAACACCGATGTCGCTAACAACAGCCAATGGTCAGCTCTCGAGGATTTAGGTTCAGACCACCGACCAATGCTTGTCCGATACCGAATCAACAACACCGGTTCGAGAGACCCTGATAGTTTCAAACTCACTTGGAAGCGCGCAAACTGGGACAAATTTAAATCCATCCTATCGGGTGCCATCAAACAGATTGAACTCAACCACAGCCAATCCATAAAAGACAAAGTTAAACTACTAAATGCCGCACTAACACAAGCGTCCAACAAAGCTGTTCCACGCGCTAAACGGGGTAGCTACATCAAACCCTGGTGGAATGACGAGATCAAAATCGCCATAAAATATCGCAACAGGCTTGGACGAGACATGAAGAGCAACAGGGTGCAATGGATTGAAGCATGCAAAAAAGCTAACCGCCTCATCAAAGAAGCAAAGGATAGCGCATGGCGTACTTTTGTCGACTCCCTAAACCCGGCAAGCAACCCCCAACAAGTGTACAGAACCCTACGATCACTCAATGGGGGCAAACCAAAAGCCCGCCCTAACGAGGCTCTATGTGTGCACGGCCGAGTGCTGGTTGAGGACAAACAAAAAGCCAACGCCTTCATTTCAGAATACGCACAGCGATCAAAAACAAAACTGCTCAAACACGAACGCCTGTTCAAAGGCACTGTCCGCGAAGCAATTAAGGCTGAACAAGCTGACCCTGAACTGTGCAAAGCCATAACGGAAGTCGAAGTTTCCGCTGCCATCGCAGCCATGCGCATCGACGGGGCTGCTGGTCCGGATAACATTCACCCAAGAATGTTGCGCAACCTTCCTCCGGCAGCGATACAGTTCATCGTCAAACTACTCAATGAATGCTTCGACAAAGGGCAATGCCCACAACAATGGAAGACAGCAGTGATAATTCCGCTTCTAAAGAAGAACAAAAGTGCAGCTGAACTCAATTCGTATCGCCCCGTGAGCCTCACGTCATGCCTGGGAAAAGTCCTGGAACGAGTCATCAACCAAAGGCTTAACTTCTTTTGCGAAACAAACGAGGTTTTCCGTCCTTTCCAAGCAGGCTTCCGTCCTCTCCGAACGACCGAAGATCAAGTCCTACAAATCGCACAAACGGTTGCCGATGGCTTCCAAAAACCAAAACCTGCTGACCGAACGATACTGGCGCTGGTAGACTACTCCGCCGCGTTTGACAAAGTATGGCATCTTGGGCTTCTATCTAAAGCCATCGACGTCGGCATTCCAACAAAGATGGTCGGTTTTCTGAAGGCCTTCCTCACGAACCGACAAAGCCGCGTCAAATTTGGCAACGCCACGTCAAAAGCAAGATGCTTCCGGGGTGGAGTCCCACAAGGCTCCGTCCTGTCGCCGCTACTATACAACATCTACACTAGCGACCTACCAGCATCACTAACAACATCCAATGCAGCAGTATACGCGGACGACATCGCGATTTGGGAAAGTGGAAGCAACAACGAGCAATCATGCAGCAGACTTCAGACAACACTGGACGACCTGTGCGAATGGAGCCGGAAATGGAAACTCAGCCTCAACCCTGCAAAATGCGATGCTATACAGTTCACCCCGAACACCAAAGAATTTCACTACAAGCCGGAAATATCCATCGACGGCCAAGTTGTGGAACCATCCAACTCTGTGGTGTACTTCAGTGTCCGATTCGACCGCATGCTACAATTCCATCTACACACACAAGACGTAGTTAGCAAAGTCAAACAACGATGCCAAGCACTGTCATCAATAGCCTCATCCCGTCAAGGCATCAATCACCGCGACCTACGCAAGCTAGCGACAACGTTTGTTCTACCAAACCTTCAATACTGCTTGGGAGCATGGGCCCCACACTTATCTGCCACCTCTATCCGCCGCCTCGAAGAATGCATACTCAAATGCTGCCGCGCAACAACTGGTATGTATGGCTCGACGCCGACGGAAATTCTACACTTAGAAGCTGGACTACCATGCTTTGAAACAGTGGCGAAAAATGCGGTAGCAACGTGCTACAACAAGTCCCTACATCTGCCGGAGGGGTTCCCGCGCAGGTCGCTGATGACCCGTGACGCAAGAGTCCGGTTGATAAACAAGAAATCGTGTCGAGCCGAAGGCCAACGTCTGACGAACTTAATGCTTGACCAGGCAAGCGTCAACCGCAGCAAGTTTAAAATCTGGCCGCGACCGCCATGGCAGCCACTAACAGCTACCATTAGTCCGTCAATCGACAACCTGCCAGACCGTGCAGATGCAACAGCTGTGCGGAGGCAACTATATCGGCAATCAGACGTCACGGCCAACCCACATACACGATCTACACCGATGGCTCTGTACACGGCGGCATCATCAACGGAGGATGTGGTATTGTGCTAACAACAGGGGACCCAGAGAGCCCGACAGCGATCAACAGCATATCGACCCCGGGCCCGAAACACTGCTCAAGCTTTGACGTAGAATGCATAGCAATTGAACGTGCGCTGGACTACTTCAACTCACAATATGCGTCGACATCGGAATCCCTTCTAATTTGCACCGACAGCCAAAGTGCTCTTGCAAAACTGCAAAGTCGGGGCAACTGCTGCAATCAGGTTATTGCCAACATCCACCAACACCTAGCAACCTTAACACGATCTACACGTGTATCATTCCAATGGGTACCGGGACACTTCGATGTCCCAGGGAACGAACTAGCTGATGCTGCTGCCAAACACGGCGCCGAAATGAAAGACAGAGAAACCCAACCCACGTCATACAACTCGCTAAAGACACTGGCGTCACGCCGGTTACTTGCTCCAACCAACGTTAGTCACACGTGGGGGAAGAAGCTTTTCGAACACGGGTGTGCCGGTAACAAAAATGAACTGAACAACGAAGACCAACGCTTCCTATCAAGGATGCGTTCGGGGCACTGCATAGAGCTGAAGTCATATCAACATAGAATTGGCAAAATTGATGAAAATGAATCGTACTGCAGAAGATGTCATGAGCAACCAGAAACAATAATGCACTTGATGGAGTGTCCGGCCTCACGAAGCTACAGAATTCGCTACTTAGATGATCCGGACCCAGCGCCCAGCACGCTTGTCCTCAAGCCAAAGGGTTCAGTGGCGTACCTCAGGGCTTTCCTTGCCTTGTGACACCTGCTGATGAAACAAACAAACAA